>BPTQ01000007.1:208857603-209076468 GCA_019973895.1 Chrysanthemum seticuspe | reverse complement strand
GATCCACGCAAAACAGTCAAGCTAAATCACTCAAACCTGCCACTTGTGAATAGCAGACCGTAATCAGCTTAAAACTGCTCAAACACGAATGCAATGAAGATCAGGAGAGTATAGTGTTTCCCCAGGTCGTTAAGTCCCAACGAGCTGTGCGAGAATAGTCAAACGTAAAGTGATCGAGAGGATTTGAACGGGAAAGGATTTGTGATTTATTATAACTACAGAAAAAGCCCATAAACTACAGGGGCTTAAATGCAAATTAAAGAAAGTTAAAAAGATAAAATCTATTAAATAAACGCTATCACTATATTTAAAATGATGTTTTTGTTTTTATGTTTTTATAAAACTGGAATTAAAAACTACGTTACGTACAAGTAAAAATGTAAAACTTACACAATATAAATCCTAAAAATATGAAAAATACATTTTTACAATCCTAATGATAAAAGAAAATATTTAGAAAAAGAAAACTATTTTTATAACTAATTACCTAATTATTATTAATTAAAAACTAATTTTAACTATTAAATAATTACCTAAAATACAAGATATTAGGAAATAAAGCTAGAAAAATAAAATTAAGACTTAGAAAAATCTAAAATATCAAAATAGAATTTTCAAAACTATTTTTGTAATTTTCTGATTATTTTTCTATTTTTTATGAATTTTAAACTATTAAAAACTAATTAAATTATTTAAAAATACAATTTTAACTAAGAAAAATATGAAAAAAAAATACTTTTTTGGCTTTTTATATTTATCTAAACTTAAGAAAATTGAAAAATTATTTTTTTGAACCTTTTCTTAATTTTTTGTATTAAATGCTATTTAAAAATACTTAAAAACTAATTTAAATTAAGAAAAATAGCAAAACACCTTAGAAAAATCTGAAAATTTCAGGAAAAGCTTAAAATAATATGAGGAAGCAAGGAAAAATGGAAAAACATGAGCTTGTGTGCAAGATATAGAAACTGAAGACCAAGTGCTTATTGAAATAAGCACTTAATTAAGCAAATGGAGTCCAAAAGCTACCAAACTGATAAGGAAGCTATAATAAGATAAGAGAACTGAAATGGAACAAGAAACAACAAGCTAAACACTCTGATAAGCTAGATACCAAGATCTGATGCTATAAGCTAATAAGCCAAAACAGGTTTCTGGGGCCAACTTGCAGGCAGAAAATAAGCAAATGAATAAGCTAGAAACTACAAACCAAAGATTGGAAACTAATCTAGACCTGGCCAAGAACCTTAAGACCAAAAATAAGACCTAGAGGAGCTCAAGTGAGCCCTGTACAAGCTCTGCAAAAGCTCCATAAACCCTGTGCAGACTTGATGCCCTGCACAGGGGATTTGACACCCTATTGATAAGCTCTTTTGAGCTTTTAGAAAAAATTACAAAATTCCACTAAAATAGACATAAGAGACTAGACCAGAAGCACTTTCTAAAACTACAATTTTCATGGAGATTGACTCAGAAATGAGTGAATGAAAAATCATTCTCAGTTGGCCAAAACTGAGTTTTTTTTAACTTTTGACTTTTATATAAAACTAAAAGGTTGACTTATTTGAGTTTTGATCATGATTTAAGGATTGATATAGCTGTTAATGGAAGAAATAAGACTAAAGAAATCTAAATCTAAGTATTCTAAACACAAAACAAGAATATGATTCCTTAAAATCCCAACAGTAAAGCTGCTAGGCACTTAAAGTGTAATTTTGACTTTTTACAAATTAAACATTGGTTATATTGGTTTGACTGAGCTTATAGGACTTAATGTGACACAAATTGACAACAAGTAACAACTCAAAAGAAGTCTAGCACAGATAACTGATCCAATCCAAACACTACTTAATGAACCTGTTTTGCAATTTTAAATGAGTTAATCTATAATCCAATCTTGCCAATGATCAAACTGAGGTGTCATGATCATAATACAACTATTTTAACAGGTTTAAAGCAGTTTATGACCACAGATAAAAGTGCAAACAAAAATTACAAATTGACTTGAAATGAGAATTAGAATTCTTACTCACATGTATCCAACTAGTTGCAGACTAAAACCAAACCACAAATCCACTATACTTAAGCCATATTCAACCCAATACCAACCACTGCATTACCCACATACCATCACCAAGTCTGGATGAACCAAAACTTCTTGCACCATTGACTTTTGTTGACCATCAACAAAATGTATCTAAACTTGAGTTTTTATCTTGCCCAGAGCCTTAAATAACTTAAATAAGCTCATTAGAATTTAAAAATAAGGTATTAAAGATCTGGATATAAGAACTTGAAAATGCATTTTCCAACAGTAAACAGGAATATTTGAATTTTAAGAAAAGCCTTGAATTATTACTTGAAAACAGATTGTATTGATTAAACAACTTAGTTTGAATACAATATAACAAAAGATTACATCTTTAAACTTAAATTAAAGCATAAATGTTAAAAACGACATACAAGAGAAAAATCAAAACTAAACTACTACTGTTTCCTCTTTCTTCTTCCTCTTTTATACTTCAAGAGGCTTCCACGTGTCCTCTAGATCAAATCCCACCACTCCTCTCAGCCAATGGATGAGTTTTAAGCATTTTGGCCATTTGATGACTTTGGCGGGAAAAGGTGATTTTGACTTATAGCTCTGAATTTGCAGGTAGGGGGGGGGGGTGGCTAGGTGTAATGATGAAGTGGGTGAAGTTTTGAGGAGATAAGGTGATGGGAGGTGATGGGTGAGGTGTTGCAGGCTATTGGTCCAGTGGTGAAGGAGGTGTACAGGAGGTGGAGGGAAAAGCAGTTTTGACTGCTTGTTGACCAAGGGGTCAAAAAGGAAGGGTCAAGGTGGTTTAAATGGCAGGGTCACAATTCATTTTTGACAAGTCTTGAATTAATAAATACAAGGACTATTTGTGCAATTCTTCCAAACTTGAGGGACCAATCCTGTAATTTTCCAAAGTTGTTACAAGGACTAAAACTGACAACCTTCAAAAGTACAAGGACTTGTTTTGACATTTTCAAAATTCCAGGGACCAAACTTGACAATTTCAAAAGTTCAGGGACCTTTTCTGCCATTTGACAAAAGATTTATTCAAGGACCATTTTTGACAAGTTAAAATATTTCAGGGACCTTGAATAACATTTTTCTTTATTTTGTTTTACCAGGGACTGTTTTTGATAACTTTTGAAACTTGGGGGACTAAAACTGCCAATTATGCAAACTTTATACGTTTTTCACCAGATTTTGATGTTTTTGCATTTAAAACACATAAAACACTTATTTGTGATATTTTTATCATTTTGATGCATTTCTAAGTGTTTTCAGATGTTTTTGTAGTTTAAACAGTACAAAAATGATGAGTATTTAGACACTCATCAATCCCCCACACTAAGATATTGCTAGTCCCTAGCAATGTTTTGAGAAAAATTAATGGATTTGAATCTCTTTACCAAAAGCCATTACTTCTGGAGTAGCCAAATGTTTCAGTTCAAGTAAGAACCTTGGTACACTGATAACCAAGTGATTTTGAGCAAACCACCAGCTTTCAACGGTTTTGATTTGTCTTTACCAGAAGCCGTTTGCTTCTGGACTAGCCAACTCTTAGATAAATTATCAATATTATCTTTGGTGAGCTGATTACCAATTATGGTTTTTCCACTGCCTTTACCACAAGCCATAAACTTGCGGGCTAGCCAACTCTTCACTTTTAAGGATATGGTGAGCTGAATACCATACAATTTTGGGCAAATTGCAAGCCGTCAACGGATTTGAGATATCTTTACCAAGAGCCGTTTGCTCCTGGATTAGCCAATCCTTATGTGGGTTAGACATGGTGGACTGATTACCATTTGTTGTGTTTAGTACATAGTACTTCCACTAAAAAAAATTTTTTTAATTTGGCCATTTTGGGGAAAAAGGGACTAAAAGGGTACATTTATGATCAAAATTCGCCAGAATTTCCCCCCCACACTTAGAAATAAATATTGTCCTCAATATTCAAAGTACCGGCTATTATGCCGAAACTTAGAACGTAAAAAGATAACATTTTTAGCTAAGTGTAGAAACACAACAATTATTCTCCTTTTTTTTATATTTACAATTTTCATTCATTTTTAGATCTATATACAACATGTGGGGCATCTCCCCCACACTAGGGTGGTACACACGGGTGAAAACCCATGTTTAGCTACTGTTTTTGATTACCGAGTCGCTAGCTTGACTCGACCCCGAATTAATTTGTTCATTGGGAAGTAAGTGGAAGAGACAATCTCCATCGGACTTTCATTCAAGATGTTTGGATAAACATTGAAGTACGTGAAAGTTCCACACCGATGAGATATACAGACAGAACCGGCTCAAGAATGATAAATGAAAATGCCGGGGTCAAAGACAATGTCTTCATTCCCGAAGGAGAAACGGGAACGAGAAACCACACCATCTGTGAAAAATGGAATAAAGATGTGCATCACAATGCAATCCCATTCTTCATTAGTGAGGAGCAAATCACCATTTGTTATATTTTTAAGCTTAGACTTGAAGCTTGTATGGTGATTTGCAACAAAATTTCCGGGAGGGAGAGTTGGAAACGGTTCTTCAATCAACAGATTTTCAAGAAAGAGGATGTCTCCCTCCGAATCATAGCAAGTATTGTCAATCCCTGTTGGAATTGACTCATCACTAAGAAAAGCATCGACCTCCTTCCAAAAGTTGTCATCTTCCTCATTTGGAGTGAGAGAAGGAATGGAAGAGTCGGAAATGGGACAAGAAATGAGTGGATGATCATTATATAGGAGATTTTTAGTTTCTCCAAGATCGGCTTCGAAATCAAAGAGATCATCGTCACTTTCCGATGAAAGTGGACTGATGTGAGTGAGTTCATCGGTGAACTCCTCAAGAAGAGGATCAGACTGTAGAAGTGATGCCTCAACATACTCAATGTCTCCATAAGAAGCACAATCGTCGCTAACATCGGAGAAAGTTTCAAAATGATCTTTTGAACACTCAAGAGGGGAGAAAGAATCACACATATGATCAGAAGTTCCCTGTGACTCTCTCGGGATTGGGACAAGGATCTCAACACTAGACTTTATGAATTCGTCCGATTCCTTTTCAGGAACAATGTCAAGATGCTCATCCCCCATGTTCAGAGAGTGAGTAGGAGCTTCGGGTGTGATAGCAGTTGTTTGAGATGAAATCTCAACTGCTGGGATATCAACTGACTGAGGGAGTTGAGAAGGACTAGCATACATATGTTTTATACTTTCCATTTGTTCTTCTGCTAGTAATTCCATCATAGTCTTTTCTCCCTGACTTTTCATGGAAGGAATTTCAACTGATGAACTTGATGAATCTGTACAAAGTTGACTAATATCAAGGGTAACTTCATCATCATCGTCATCAGGAATGAAACGGAATCGCGAGCTAGATTTGGCTGCTTTTTCTTTTGCAATTGATTCCCTAATAGATTTTTCAAAGGCAATCTGGGAATCTAATTTAGCAGTCCGTTCTTCAGCTAACAAAACTTCCATGGATTTCTGATTTGGATTATCTTGGGGATGTTTACATTCCTTCAAATCTTTCACTAAATCCAAAAGATCAAGTAGAAGATTTTGAGGAAGTGGCTCAGGCTGAGGTAGTGCCTGATTTACTTGGTACTGTAGAGGTTGGTCATGATACGAAGAGTCGTAATTGTTACAAGGAAATGGATTCCTTGTTTGACAATCAGAGCTACAGTGTGGACCTCCACAATACTCACAACAGTAAAACTGATGTGGCTGTGAGTTATATGTGTGGTAGTCATAGTTGTTATCAGGAACCTGCTCATAGACAAGCGTGTTTCCTGATTGACAATCAGAACTGGAGTGTGAACCACCACAGTACTCACAACAGTAAAACTGCTGAGTCTCACAGTGTGGTAGCTGATGGAATAAATCAGTTGAGTTATGGTAGGAATAGGGATCCTGGTTATAGACAGACCCGTTTCCTGATTCCACCATGCTACAACTGGGGCAATTGCCACCATTATAAGGACCACCACACCATTGACAACCAAGAGGGTGAGGATAAGACATAGAAAGAATCAAAGGTTTACAGAGGGTAAGAAATGAAGAATCAAAAGGGTAAGAGGGTAAAGAGGAATATTTTTGGTATTTTTGAAAAACATGATGTAGAAACAAAGAATGAAAATCTTTTTGGGTTTTTGATTTTTATATAGATGGTATAAACAAGGAGTGATGTCAAATCACTAATCTGCTAAACGTAAGACTATTAGCACTACTCCCCGGCAGCGGCGCCAAAATTTGATGCGTGCCAAACAGTCAAGCTAAATCACTCAAGCCTGCCACTTGTGAATGGCAGACCGTAATCAGCTTAAAACTGCTCAAGCACGAATGCAATGAAGATCAGGAGAGTATAGTGTTTCCCCAGGTCGTTAAGTCCCAACGAGCTGTGCGAGAATAGTCAAACGTAAAGTGATCGAGAAGATTTGAACGGGAAAAGAGATGTGAATATGATTATAACTAAAGAAAAGCCCATAAACTACAGGGGCTTAAATGCAAATTAAAGAAAATTAAAAAGATAAAAAATATTAAATAAACGCTATCACTATATTTAAAATGATGTTTTTGTTTTTATGTTTTTATGAAACTGGAATTAAAAACTACGTTACGTACAAGAAAAAACGTGAAACTTACACAATATAAATCCTAAAAATATGAAAAATACATTTTTACAATCCTAATGATAAAAGAAAATTTATAGAAAAAGAAAATTACTTTTATAACTATTTATCTAATTATTATTAATTAAAAACTATTTTTAACTATTTAATATTAGCCTAAAATACAAGAAAATAGGAAATAAACCTAGAAAGATAAAATTAAGACTTAGAAAAATCTAAAATATCAAAATAGAATTTTCAAAACTATTTTTGTATTTTTCTGATTATTTTTCTATTTTCTTTGAATTTTAAACTATTAAAAACTAATTAAATTACTAAAAATTACAAAATAAACTATGAAAAATATGGAAAATTATTTTTTTTACTTTTTATATTTATCTAAACCTAAGAAAATTGAAAAATTATTTTTTTGAACCTTTTCTTAATTTTTTATATTAAATGCTATTTAAAAATACTTAAAAACTAATTTAAATTAAGAAAAATAGCAAAATACCTTAGAAAAATCTGAAAATTTCAGGAAAAGCTTAAAATAATATGAGGAAGCAAGGAAAAATGGAAAAACATGAGCTTGTGTGCAAGATATAGAAACTGAAGACCAAGTGCTTATTGAAATAAGCACTTAATTAAGCAAATGGAGTCCAAAAGCTACCAAACTGATAAGGAAGCTATAATAAGATAATAGAACTGAAATGGAACAAGAAACAACAAGCTAACCACTCTGATAAGCTAGATACCAAGATCTGATGCTATAAGCTAATAAGCCAAAACAGGTTTCTGGGGCCAACTTGCAGGCAGAAAATAAGCAAATGAATAAGCTAGAAACTACAAACCCAAGATTGGAAACTAATCTAGACCTGGCCAAGAACCTTAAGACCAAAAATTAGACCTAGAGGAGCTCAAGTGAGCCCTGTACAAGCTCTGCAAAAGCTCCATAAACCCTGTTGATAAGCTCTTTTGAGCTTTTAGAAAAAATTACAAAATTCCACTAAAATAGACATAAGAGACTAGACCAGAAGCACTTTCTAAAACTACAATTTTCATGGAGATTGACTCAGAAATGAGTGAATGAAAAATCATTCTCAGTTGGCCAAAACTGAGTTTTTTTAACTTTTGACTTTTATATAAAACTAAAAGGTTGACTTATTTGAGTTTTGATCATGATTTAAGGATTGATATAGCTGTTAATGGAAGAAATAAGACTAAAGAAATCTAAATCTAAGTATTCTAAACACAAAACAAGAATATGATTCCTTAAAATCCCAACAGTAAAGCTGCTAGGCACTTAAAGTGTAATTTTGACTTTTTACAAATTAAACATTGGTTATATTGGTTTGACTGAGCTTATAGGACTTAATGTGACACAAATTGACAACAAGTAACAACTCAAAAGGAGTCTAGCACAGATAACTGATCCAATCCAAACACTACTTAATGAACCTGTTTTGCAATTTTAAATGAGTTAATCTATAATCCAATCTTGCCAATGATCAAACTGAGTTGTCATGATCATAATACAACTATTTTAACAGGTTTAAAGCAGTTTATGACCACAGATAAAAGTGCAAACAAAAATTACAAATTGACTTGAAATGAGAATTAGAATTCTTACTCACATGTATCCAACTAGTTGCAGACTAAAACCAAACCACAAATCCACTATACTTAAGCCATATTCAACCCAATACCAACCACTGCATTACCCACATACCATCACCAAGTCTGGATGAACCAAAACTTCTTGCACCATTGACTTTTGTTGACCATCAACAAAATGTATCTAAACTTGAGTTTTTATCTTGCCCAGAGCCTTAAATAACTTAAATAAGCTCATTAGAATTTAAAAATAAGGTATTAAAGATCTGGATATAAGAACTTGAAAATGCATTTTCCAACAGTAAACAGGAATATTTGAATTTTAAGAAAAGCCTTGAATTATCACTTGAAAACAGATTGTATTGATTAAACAACTTAGTTTGAATACAATATAACAAAAGATTACATCTTTAAACTTAAATTAAAGCATAAATGTTAAAAACGACATACAAGAGAAAAATCAAAACTAAACTACTACTGTTTCCTCTTTCTTCTTCCTCTTTTATACTTCAAGAGGCTTCCACGTGTCCTCTAGATCAAATCCCACCACTCCTCTCAGCCAATGGATGAGTTTTAAGCATTTTGGCCATTTGATGACTTTGGCGGGAAAAGGTGATTTTGACTTATAGCTCTGAATTTGCAGGTAGGGGGGGGGGTGGCTAGGTGTAATGATGAAGTGGGTGAAGTTTTGAGGAGATAAGGTGATGGGAGGTGATGGGTGAGGTGTTGCAGGCTATTGGTCCAGTGGTGAAGGAGGTGTACAGGAGGTGGAGGGAAAAGCAGTTTTGACTGCTTGTTGACCAAGGGGTCAAAAAGGAAGGGTCAAGGGGTAAGGTTAGCAGGGGTCTAAAAGGGTATAATGGCTGGGGTCAATTCACATTTTGACAAGGCTTGGAAATTAATAAATACAAGGACTATTTGTGCAATTCTTCCAAACTTGAGGGACCAATCCTGTAATTTTCCAAAGTTGTTACAAGGACTAAAACTGACAACCTTCAAAAGTACAAGGACTTGTTTTGACATTTTCAAAATTCCAGGGACCAAACTTGACAATTTCAAAAGTTCAGGGACCTTTTCTGCCATTTGACAAAAGATTTATTCAAGGACCATTTTTGACAAGTTAAAATATTTCAGGGACCTTGAATAACATTTTTCTTTATTTAGTTTTACCAGGGACTGTTTTTGACAACTTTTGAAACTTGGGGGACTAAAACTGCCAATTATGCAAACTTTATACGTTTTTCACCAGATTTTGATGTTTTTGCATTTAAAACACATAAAACACTTATTTGTGATATTTTTATCATTTTGATGCATTTCTAAGTGTTTTCAGATGTTTTTGCAGTTTAAACAGTACAAAAATGATGAGTATTTAGACACTCATCAATTGCTTTCTCAAATAGAACAATTAAAATACGATCATAAACAACAACTTAACGCTCTCACTTTGGAAACTCAAAAAGCCAACTCTGAGTTATTAACTTGTCAAAACAGTTTTGTGAATACAAAAAGCATTCGAAGAAACAAATAGATGACTATCTTAAGGAAATTGTTGACTTACAACACAAAATCAAAGAGTTTCGAAATGTTGTTTATAAACATGGTGAGTCAATCACAACAATTCAAAAATTTTCTTTTAAACCAAATCTAGATGGATATGGACCGATTCTTGCTGATTAACAACAAAGTTTTTCACATAGAGCATTCAAACCAAATCCTCAAGTTTATAGTGCAGAACATAGAATTGATGACTCAATTATGAGTGTTGTTGAATATAATCGCATTGAGGAATTAGATGCAGAAGACGAGAGTCGGTTAAAAATGGAAAATGTTGTTTATAACAAACCATTTAACTATTCCAAAGCCATAAATTTCGTCACACAACAAGATACTTCTAACACACCTTGGGTTATCACATCTAATCCTGAGTCCTCCTCTTATGATGGTCCCCACTCCAATGTTGCACAAATTAATGGTCCTTTACCTTCTTTTAGTAAAATAAAGCAATTAGCTGAATGATGTCAAGTTCTAAAATATTTTGACACTTTTATTTATGACATCAAACTTTTGGAACATGAAATTGAAGTTAATTCTGAAATAAAAGCTGAACATTTTCAATCGCCATTTGCGCGATAACAAAGGGATATTTTTCAGAAAAAGCTTTTACCACATGTCCAAAATCTAAAAATGTGTGCAATTTATTGGGGACGGGAACTTCAGAAACAGATTGGACTTATGAAAACAGTTTTTGGGAAAACCGAAACATCGATTTCAAATACTAAACGTAAAAAGAAAATGTTGAGAAATCATGTTGACCGACTCATGGAAGATGTTATCTGTGCTGATACCATAATGTTGTGTTATTATATTTTGTTGCATATGCATTTGATTATATCACTGTTGATTTTGTTGATAACGTTGAGAATACTGATAATGTGTCACAAATCGAATCTTTCAAAATTGAAAATGAGCGATTGTTAAATGAGCTTTTGAATGCAAAACGTCGTCTTCAATGGTGTCAAAAAGATTGTCAAAATCGATAACTTGCTTTGCAAAACAAAATCAACCAGCTGCGTTCAAAATCTTTTGATCCAAACATAGAACAACTGGATGATGAAAATGTGAACAAGAATTTCAAAATGTGAAAATGTGTCTTTAAAATGTCAAATTTCAAAATATGAACAAGAAATTGCCAACGTCAAAACAGAATATGGTGTCATATTTGATTTGCTTAAAACGACTCGTGCTAAAGCGTCAAAAGATGCTGATGATCATCTTGCATATATCAAAGAGGTTTTACGAAATAATGGAAACACTCGCTCTGAAAATCAAGATTTGTTATACATTATCAATGACTTAAAAGCGGAGTCGGTAAAACTTAAGCAAGATAAGATTAGTAAAACAAGTATACTTGCCCCAAGAATTTTTAAAATTGACTCTAGAACGCCTAATGACAAACCACAAGATACTAATGTGCTTCCTTCCACTGAAACATGAATAATTGCCTCTTTTCCCAATGTTAGCACTTCACAGCTTAAGAGCAAAACCAGGAAGAATAGGAAGTTGCAACATAAGAGAAGAACAATAAAGACCTCTGAAGGAGAAGAACACCTTAGGACTTTGAATGAAACTCACGTTCTGCCAACTTTAGACATTGCGTTAGACAAATGTAATAGCAAAAGTGATGTAACAAATGCTGAACCTTTAAGTACTTTGAATGTTATGTTTGAAGCATCTTGTGTTGGTTGTCGTAAAATCGTGTTTTCTGGTTGTCATGATAAATGTGTTGCTAATGCTATCTTATCTCGTAAGCGGAACAATAGAAAACGGAATACCTCTAGGACCACTAATGCTTCTAAGTCTGTGCTAGGTAAACCGCCCACTAGTGTTTCTGCTACGATCATTGATGTACCCATAGAACCCATTTCACCTCCTAGGAAGAAATTATCACCCAGTGCATTCACTAAGACCAAACCAAAGACTAGTTGGACTTGGCAGAGATGGTTACAAAACATACCAGGATTTAAATGGATTCCTAAAATCATTAACATGTGTGTTTCAACTGTAACTGTAATGGAACCCTCTAACTCTTCGGGTTCCACCTCTACTTCTATTCCACCTGTGTCATCTGTGTCTAATGCAGGTGATACAGATCATCCTCTGGATTGTTGATAGCGGATGTTCCCGGCACATGACAGGCAATCTCAAACAGTTATCAAACTTTGTCTCAAAGTTCATTGGCACTGTCAGGTTCGGGAATGATCACTTCGCAGCTATCATGGGCTACGGAGATTACATCAATGGGAACATTGAAATTAGTAGAGTTTATTAATTGGAAGGTCTCGGTCACAATCTCTTTTCAGTCTGTAAATTTTGTGATGGAGATTTGGAAGTTTCTTTTAGGGAGAAAACTTGTTTCATTCGTGATGTACAAGGAAACGATCTTATGTCTGGAAACCGAACATCAAGCCTTTACACAATCTCAATGCAAGACATGATTGCTTCATCTCCCATCTGTCTACTTTCTAAGGCAACATCTACAAAATCTTGGCTGTGGCACCGTGGACTTTCACACTTAAACTTTCAAACCATAACCAATCTTGCATGTTACAAACTTGTTGAAGGTCTCCCAAGATTTTGGTATTCTAAAGATCATCTATGCTCAGCTTGTGAACAAAGGAAAAGCACTTGTGCTCACTTTCCTTCAAAGGTGGATCACAGCTCCCAGCTTGTGCTTCATCTTCCTCACATGGATTTGTATGGCCCGATGCGTGTGCAGACGATTAATGGTAAACGCTACATTCGTGTAATTGTCGATGACTAATCAAGATGGACTTGGGTTTATTTTCTTCGAAGTAAAGATCAAGCTCCACAGATGATCATCACCTTTCTCACGAAAATTCAAGTTCAGCTTCGGAACACAGTCAGACAAATCAGAACAGATAGAGGAACTGGATTTATGAATCAAACTCTTTGTGAATATTATGATAAAGTTGGATTTGAGCATCAAACATCAATTGCACGGACACCAGAACAAAACGGAGTTGTTGAGAGACGAAACCGTACGTTAGTGGAAGCTGCAAGAACGATGTTGATAAATGCAAAACTTCCATATTACTTGTGGGATGAAGCCATGTCAACTGCATGGTACACTCAGAGACGTTCTATGATAACCAAACGTCACAACAAAACACCTTATGAGCTCATACATAATCGCAAACCGAATCTCAAACACATTCATGTATTTGGCTCTCTCTATTACCCGAATAATGATCGTGATGATTTTGGAAAGCTCAAGGCTAAAGCTGACATAGGAGTCTTCGTTGGATACTGTGAAAATTCTAAAGGATACTGGATCTGGAATCTTCATACAAGGGAGATTATGGAAACGATTCATGCAAATTTCGATGAGCTTACTGAGATGGCTTCTGGGCAAAACAGCTTGGAACCTGGATATAACCATCTAAACTTCCTCCAAACCCCATCATCAGCTGAACCAAGCTTACAACTTACTCATCGTCAAATGGAACAACTATTTGCTCCTTTGTTTGGTGATGATATTGATCAACGTGCTCCAGATGTATCAACTGTTCCCGCTGCTCAACCTGATACTAATCCAATCCTTGATACACCTGCAACAACAACAACTATTGAAGAAGCACCTCCAATTGATTCTACAACAACAACCGAACAAACCGCATCCAATAACGCTGAACCAGCTGATGATCTTCTGAATCAAGATGTACCTACACCCGCAGATTACGATCCAAATGTGTTCTTTAACCCTTTCGCTAATGAATCTGCAACTTTTGATGTTGCGGAATCATCGACAAGCCATTTGAATCCACCTAATTTGCATAATGTATATCAACATCAACCCTCCATACATCGTTGGACTAAAGACCATCCTCTTGTGAACATTATTGGAAACCCAAATCAACCAGTCGTAACAAGACAACGCCTTCAGACTGACGGTGAACATTGCATTTATGCACTTACCGTTTGCCAATCTGAACCCAAAAACATTAAAGAAGCAATGACTTATGAAAACTAGATTGAATCCCTGCAAGAAGAAATTAATCAGTTTAAACGTCTTGAAGTATGGGAATTGGTTGAAAAACCAACAGGGTTCTATGTTATTGGTCTTAAATGGATTTGGAAAAAAAAGTTGGATACTGAAGGTATGGTTATCAGAAATAAGTCACGTCTGGTGGCTAAGGGTTATAGACAAGAAGAGGGGATTGATTTCGAGGAATCATTCGCACAGGTTGCTAGACTTGAGGTTGTACGGATTTTTCTGGCATTCGCGGCTCACATGAACATCACGGTCTATCAAATGCATGTCAAAGATGCTTTTCTAAATGGTAAACTGAAGGAAATGGTGTATGTTAGTCAGCCAGAAGGATTTGTTGATCCAGAGTTCCCTAATCACGTCTACAAACTAAACAAGGCTCTCTACGGTCTCAAACAAGCCCCTCGGGCGTGGTACGGTGAATTGTCAGAATGGTTGAGGTGGAGGGGCTATTATTTTCAAAAGTTAAAACTAAATTTATACAAAACTCCCCACCTATTTTTTTTCACATTTATTACAATCATTTATTTTCTCAACCACCTTCATCCACGCCTAAGATCAAAACTCAAATCCGTGCTTCATAAACTGAATTTGTAAGTTGTTTTAGCTTCTAATCATTGTTACAAACATTGGTTTTTAATTTTAAACGATTTCAACGGTCTGATTTTTCAAACGAATGATTTCTTGTTCATACTCTTACGCGTATAAACATGATAATGGATAATGATGTTTTTTGTGAAATGGAAGTGTTAAAAAGGTTCTAATATGAACACTAAGACTATTTCCAACAACAAATCCTACCCAGAAACTGTATTTAACCATTTTTCAAATTTAGGGTTTATGCGTAGATTTGGGGGTTTTCATTTGTGAGAGTTTCTGTCTAATTAGATGCTTGGGAAATGTTTGATACATGTTTAATTAACCATTAACACCTTTGAATCATACCTAGAATCATCAAACTTGAAGAATCAAACTCTAGGGTTTATGTATGCGTAGAAATGGGTATTTTTGATTCATGGTACTTTTGATGTTAAAACTTGTTGTAAACAACTCATATAGCTTCTAAGACCTCCCAGAAAAAATTTGGTGGATTTTCCATGGCTAAATCATTACACGTAGGTTTTGAATGCTTAGGGTTTAAATTTACGCATAACATTATCCTACGCGTAACTGGACCTAACTTGTGATTCCATGAAATGATTGAAAGTGCTTGAATTTAATGTTAAAATAAGTGTTATGTTTGATCTATTACAAGATTCTACGCGTACAAGTTTCAGAATCAAGGTTAAAACAGATTCTACGCTTATGGAATACCTTACGCGTAGATGTTACGCATAAGAGAAATCTTACGCGTAACTCTTACGCGTAAGGGTCTACAATGGGACTACGCGTATCCTGTGAAGGATATGCGTAAACATGGATTTCTTACGCGTAATTCTTACGAGTAAACCTTACGCGTAAGTCCCTAACCTACTCTTACGCGTAAGCTTTGTGCTAAGAATCCATCCCTACGCGTAAGCTTTCTTACGCCTATGAGTGACTCCTACGCATAAGCTTAATCCTACGCGTATGGTTACCCTGTTTACGCATAAGCATACTAATCTAAGCTTAAGCCAAATTGTAACTAAAACTTTTGAAATGTTACGCGTACAAACTTGTTATAAGTTACTCATAATGTCATAAAACCAAAATGTCACTAGTAAGCTACAAAAGTTAAAACGTTGTGTGATTAAGTAAACTTTGGACATTAAACATTCAAAATTAACATACTCACGTAACTTATCACGTCAACTTTGGACTATTGGACAATATGTAACTTTGGACTCGTAACATTCATTAACATAATAAATTCAATAATTGGACAATAAAATCAAATTTTGACTAACGTAATATCTTTCGATATGTTGGTTCTTTTGTCTCAATACCTTTCAGATAACGAAATGGACGTCATAATGGAAAATGTCAATGCACCAAATGAGCTCACAATGAATGATATCTTCCCAATTGATTACAGCAAGAAAATTGGAAAGAACAATCTCAAGGTCGATTTTGAGAATTTCACGTGCTCAAAGTCATCATGCAGGATTGCTGTGGATATTCTCCAAACCCATCCTTACAACAACATGCTCACCACCTCAGCAACTGTACCAGAAATCTACATTCACCAATTTTGGGACACAATGAAAAAGATTGATGGTCAAGATGCTATCATGGTAACTCTTAATCATAAGGAAGTCACCTTCACGGTAGCAGATCTGCGAACAATTCTTCTTCTGCCTACTATCCAACCTGCCGACTATGTAGCAATTCTAAGTGAAGAGGCTACATTGAAATTCATGGTCAATCTTGGCTATGAAGAAGCTGTTGGAATAATTACCAAGCACTCCACGGTCGATTTAAAGAACATTCCTCAACCGTGGAGGACTTTGTACATCATGATCGCCAAGTCTGTTTCTAGAAGAGACAGCGGTCATGAGCATCCTAAACTCATGCACTTACAAATTTTCTGGGGCGTGGTCAACAAAATGCACATCGACTATGCAAGTCTGATATGGGAAGACATGATGTCCTACCTCAAGAAGCCTGGGAAAAAAGTTCCCTTCATCAGATACACGAAGCTGTTGATCCAGAATATTCTCGGGAAAAATCGAGACATTCCCTTAAGACTTAATGACCCCAACAATCACTCTGTATTATATGAGCCCACACTGAACATTGTCGGATTTAAAGACTCATCAACAAAGAAACAAGGTGCAATACTTCTGGACTGCCTTCTCACTGATGATATCAAAAGTCTTCCATCGTATCGTCGATACCAAGAAGCAGTGAGTAAAGGCAAAGTCGGGTTCATGGATGAAAAGACTTCAACCGTTCCTATCAAGAAGACCAGAAGAGCTGGAAGCACTGGTAGCATTCAAAGCACTGGGAGCGCCCTCAAATATCCTAAAAGGCATCCAAGCCTCAAAAGAAAAGTCCCATCTAAGGGTGCTAGTCCTAATCCTAAACCGGCTCTTAAACTAGAGGATGAAGACTCTGAGGATACTGAGTCTGAAGAGGTGGTTCACTATTCCAAAACTGCAACAGATGAAACTACCTCACTGAGGTCAGATGACAAACCACCCAGTCCCAAATTAGAAAAAAGGAAGACTCCAGTTGCTGAGGAAGTTGAAGAAAGTTCTGATGATGAAATTGAACCAAAGGATAAAGAGAGAGCCTACGACAAGACTCTCAAGCAGCTGAGATTGCAGCATGCTGCTACTGAATTCAGCATTCAACAAACTAGAGGCCCTGGAGGTTCCAGTGGTGGTACACTAACCATACCAGTTTGTGATGCGGTTAATCAACCCGATAAGGGAACTGGTGCCACCGCTAAGGAATCCACAGAGCAGCAACAACAAAATTACGAGTTTCTATTCAAGTTTGAAGAAGAAGAAGAACAAGAACAGAATGAGAAGATAACTGATGAAGATATTGAGCAAGCGGCTAAGGAAAAGGCTGAAGAAGAAGCTCGGGCTAAAGCACAGGAAGAGGCAAGAGCTTAAGAGGAAGCTGAAAATTATCTTCAAAATAATCCAGAACATAACCCAGAACAATCTTCTGAGCCACGTAAAGACCTTGAGCCAACTCATGACTCATCTTCAACTGATTCATCATCTCATTCATCACCACCACCATCTAAAGATGCAACCACCAGATCATCATCCAGATCAATCAAGAAACCCATTGACAATTTGGTATCACGTGCCAAAACCAAGATTGTTAAGGATGTCAGGCAAGCAAGGAAACGAAATGTGGTTAACAAGAAGTTGAATCAGCTAGCTGACAGGGTTAACTTACTTGGTGATTTGATGAATGAGTTCTCAGAGGAAAGAGACCAGATCCAGCAATTCATCAATCAAGATATTCAGGGTGAAATGGACAAGACGATTAGGGACTACACTCATAAGTTCCTTCTCAACACCATCTCTGGAGTCACAAAAGAAATGTTCGCAAGACAACTCTACCCTTATCTGATGTTATTGGTCAAGCAAACACTTTCAACTACACCAGCAATGATGCAAATCCGACAAGTTCCACCTCCTGTTGTCATTGAAGCAGATTTGATTTCAAAACTGATTATGTAGAGCCTAAACGTCAGAAAAAAAATAGGTGAATCCTCATCTATGCCTCCACCACCTCCAAGGACCACCACCACCACAAGCTCTTCTCAACGACCTCCTGCTTCTGATCAACGTCAGGACTCTGAGTCTCTACCACGATCAGAGAAAATTGGTGATCATTTCCAATACACTGGTGGTGACGACGAAGGGATTCCTGAGCCCCAACAACTTCCCTCATCAACAACATCAACCAAGCAACAACCAACATCATCCTCCAAGCCAAAGAAGAAAAGGTCTACCTCAGTTGTATCATGGTTGGATGAAGATGACACTGATGAATTCGAATGGTTTTCCAAGCTTGTTGATGCCACCCCTCGATTACCGGAAGGCCAAGAACTGATAGATGGTCGAACTATGGAGCACGTTAAGATAATTCAGGATAAGTTCAAAGTGAAGAAGATGACGAAAGGGGAGTTACGACGAATCAAGAACGATGCATTTCAACTGCTTAAGGAGAGCTCCGATAGTGCTATTCAAGTAGAATATCATCTAGACAACATCACACGAGCTATGTCTAACAACATTGATTGGCTCAACCCTAAATCAAACATTGACTTCAAAAGACCAGATAAGACTCCATACTACACCGACTAGACCAAGACACTACTAACCATTGGTCGACCAGATCAACAAATACGCTACGTCACTCACCTTTAACATCCCAACAGCAGTCTTCTCCAACAATGTTGCCATCGAGGAAGAAGACACAAGAATGATTGTTGAAAATGTGGTGAATTATGATCTCGATGCACAGTATGGCATTCATCATTGGCCTGCAAGAAGAAGACTATACTACAGAAGCTTCCAGATTCAGAAATCAAATAAAGAGGTGTTTAGTGACAAACAGATCGTTGCTATCATGAATGTTAGTCTGGCTACAAATTGGGATTACTCATTCCTGGAGGAAATCAAAGTCAAGCACCAAGACCAACAAGAATCTGATTTTACTGAAGCGGATTTTCCGAGATTGTCACTCAATGACATTGAAGACATGTATCTGGCTAAGGTACAAGGTCGGATGCAGCATTTCTCCACCAACATCCAGCTCCAGTGCATCAAGTCATTGTTGATATTCATAAGAAGCAGAGTGATCCAGGAACGCGTTGAAGATCTTTAACTTGTCATGGAATCATACTAGAAACAAGTTAATCTCACTAAAACGTTGCTGCACATTCCCGATATCAACCAACTCTCTCAGTACACCATCGTGAAGAAACAAAAGTTTGGAGTAGTTTACCGCAGTAAACTTCACCATAACTGTTTAATGGCATGCAATGAGCTTCACAAGTTTTGTGATCATACTTTGAAGAAGGTTCATGATGAGTTAGCGTATCGTTTGAAGGAGATTCATGAAGGCATTGGGTCGAAGAAGCGGTGGAATTCTTGAGAAAAGAGGGATGTGAAGAAGATTATCACAAGGATAGATGAAAGGTTGTTTCATCGTGATCAGATGTGGAATTTGGAGAGCTTTGTGGGTAACCGACAGAGTTTCCCTCTTACGGGTTATCAACGTCAAGAGGGAACTCCCAGTGTTATTGAAGGATTACCTGGTACTCCATAAATTATTTCTTTGATTGATATTTGGATGATATGATTTGTATAATTGACAATGGCTTGTGCACACATAACAGTTTACAACCCGTACTTGTAATGAAAGGACCCTGTTGTACGCATCAGTGCCACAATCCTTATAAAAGGAGCGAAAGCTTCTTACTTTTGAGTAAAAATTATTAAAACTTTCATTCTTCAAAGTTTTGCTCAAAAGAACAAGTACTTCCCCTTATGTTTTCAAAACCTCAAAAGTTAATATTACTTGTTGAGGGGGAGTATTTGCTAACAAATCTTTTTTCACAAAACGTTCTCCGTGAAAATCTTCCCACAAATCTCGAAATGGACATATTCGATATCAACATTTAATCAAAAATAACATTTATATGCCATTTTTGAGGGGGATAAAAATTGTGTGATACAAATATGTTGTAAATATGATAGAATCTTTGTGTGCTAAGACTTAACCCATGAATTGATGAGTTCTGAATTGTCATACATCGAAAATATTTGTCTACCAAGACTTATCCGAGTAGATGGTACCTTTTCGAGAAACTCCGGATAGACATGAACTTTGACGGGTTTGACAACCTTTCAAGGTTTTTCCACATCTTCAAGGTAGTTATTAGAGCTAGTTGTCACCTAAAAGCTGACAATGCAACTCGTTAACTATACAACGTAACCGTGTCTCGTGGTGGATTGTCTATCTTGAGTCGATCAATTCAAAAGTGTGAGCTTTACCCTCACTGTGCAGATTTCTATCAAAACACTTGAGCACATGTGGAGGGGGAGTATTTTTTAAAATGGAAAATTCTCGAAGTGTTACAAAATGTTTTCACTCATAAACACTTTGAGAGATTTTTGAGAAAATGGTTTTATGGCAACATAGGATAGTCATGGAGTTATAAGGTAAGTTTAGGAATAAACGTCCTATGATGTTAGGATTTAGAAAATCCGTTGGCTAAAGTGTCGGTCACCTAAAGTATATGTATTCGTTAGAAAGCTCGTAGTCGTAGTAAAGTTATATTAATAAGTAGTTAGTTAAGTAACACCGTGGAGGACGGACGGGTCTTTACCCACTGTATGCCTGATCCACAGCCCGTAGGAGGCGTATCTTGTAAGAAACTATAAATACCCTCTACCTCCCAAGGTAGAGGGTTAGAGCTTCAATACCATTTTTCTTTGTTTCATCAAGTTCCCACTTCTCTCTCTAAACCATACGCCCACTTTGATATGATATGATGTGTTTGTGAAATCCAATATGTTACAAATGGTATCAAGAGCCATGGTTTGATCATTCATCTTACATGTTTTCTAGTGATTTTTATATGTTTTTTAGGTTTGAAAGAGTTTAGAGTTCTTTGCATCATTTGGATCATCTCTAATGTTAAAGCTTGAATTTTGATTGTACTTTTGTGTTTAGAATCATTATAAGTGTTTAGGTTTTGATTTGGAAGGCTTGAATCACTGTGGTTGGATTGTTTTTGGATTGAAAAGTGGTGTTTTTGTTTGTTTTCAAGTGAGCGATTTGAGTCTCGGACACACCTTTTGGCGAGCGATTTGTCCCTGGTTGGAAGCGATTTGTGTCTGACTAAGAATTGCTTATTTAAGCGATTTGTCCATTTAGTGGATGTACTTGTGCGAGTTGTGCGGTAAAGCGATTTATCAGTTCAAGCGACTTGTTTATTTAAGCGACTTGTGCATTTAAGCATTTTGTCTTGGTTAAGCGACTTGTCGTTTAAGCAGTTTGTTGGTTCAAGTGATTTGTTTGTTTAAGTAACTTGTTTATTGAAGCGAGTTGACTATTTAAGCGATTTTTCTTACTAAGAGACTTGTCCTTTTAAGCGATTTGTTGGTTTGAGCGATTTGTCTGTTTTGAGCAATTTGCTGGCTGAAGCGATTTGTTATTCTAAGCGATTCAGTACAAGTGAGAGATTTGTCTCTTGAGACTTATTGTTTCTTATTGTTACGTTTTACGGTTTCTCTTTTGATTTAGTAAAATCCCGTGAAAGAATCTATTTCCCGGTTTAATCAAAGAGTTATAAAATCCCGTAGTATCTGTAATCATGTCTACCAACGTGCCTACAATCATCTCTTCTGTTGCTGAGGACGTTCAAGATGCAAGATCAGATACTCGTCCACCTATGTTGGACATAACTGATTATGACTTATGGGCTCAACGAATCAGATTGTATTGCTTGGTTAAAGAAAATGGGGTTAACATTCTCAAATCAATTGATGAAGGACCGTACCAAGTTGAGACTACCAGAGACATACTTGAAACTGCTGCTGATGGCTCAATGACATTAGGATTGGATAGACCAAAGACATATGATGAACTTACTGACAAGTAGTAAAAGAGATATGATGCTGATATTAGGGCCTCAAACATTGTACTTCAGGGTCTACTAAAGGACATCTACAAAGTTAATCAATCACAACACTGAAGCCAAAGCAGTTTGGGACAATGTCAAGATGCTTCTCTCCGGTTCAGAATTAACTAAAGAAGACAGAGAGTCTCAATTGTATGATGATTTTGAGAACTTCAAGATGAACCCAGGGGAAAATGTCACTGAATACTATGTGAGGTTCCACAAGCTCGTGAATGACATGAGGAATATCAAAATGACAATGCCAAATATCCAACTAAATTCAAAGTTTATGAACAACATGAATCCCGAATGGCACAAATTTGTCACTGCAGTCAAACTTAACAAAGGATTGAGGAGCACCAATTATGAGCAACTGTATGCTTATTTACTTCAAAATGAGAAACATGTTGCGTTTGAGCGAATGATCATGGAAAAGTTCAAGAATAATGCTGGAGAAGCAAGCTCTTCAAATGACTCAGCTGCATTCTACATCAATGTAGGGATTACTACCAAAGCATCACAAGTCATACCTACTGGAAATGGTAACCACAAGCTCATTCCTGATCCAGGGTATAAGCCTCCTGATTCTGACTCAGTCATGGAACACTTTGTCAATCAACTGGCTCTTATGGTCAAGCAAAACTTGAATCTCACCCCACACACCAACAATCATCTCAGAACTGCGTCAAATCTTCACAATCATACTACTATTAAATAAGGAAAGATAGTGGTACAAAATGTGCAAGGAAGACAAAATGCATACCTTCCACATAATGAGCAAGGGAAGTTGGAGCTGGATATGGGAATGTTGGAGCTGGATATAGGAATGCTGGTGCTGGATATGGGAATGCTGGCGGTGGTGGTGGATATATGGATAATCAGAATCATGGAAGGAACATGGCTCAGGGTCAAGTAAAGCCCATTAAATGTTACAACTGTGGTGGAGAAGGACACATCGCAAGGAATTACACTCTTGCAAAATGTCCACAAAATGCAGAGTACTTCAAGGATAAGATGCTGCTTGTCCAAGCTCAAGACAGTGGAGCAATGTTGAATGAGGAAGAATTGCTATTTCTTGATGAGGGAAATGCCAGAACTTATGATGCTGATGTGGATGAACAGCCAATGCAGGGTATGGGTCAGAACAATCCCAATGCATTTCAAGTCGCAGACTGTGATGCATTTGATTCAGATGTTGATGATGAACCAACTGCCCAGACCATCTTCATGGCTAATATCTCACCAATGGTAAATCCAAGGGCTTCTCCACCTAAACAGGCCACTCCTTCCAATGAATCTATCATCTCAGAGGTATTAAAACTATAGGATGAGGTTGATGTGCAAAAGACACATGACAAAGTACAATCAACTGAAATTATTGAATCGGATATTGAAAATATGGGTAATAGCAATGTTATCCCATATGATCAATATGTGAAACAAAATGAAAGTGAGATTGTACCAAGTAATGTATCTTCTGCAGTCAATGATGACTATGTTTTTGATGAATTCACTGCATGTGCCCCTGATGATTCTCTTATTTCTGAACTAAACACCTATAAGAAACAAGTTGCTATATATGAACAATGTGCTAAGTTTGAACTGACTACCCGTGAGCAGGAGATGGATAACCAAATGCGTACAATTATCAGAAAAAGCAATTTTAGGGAAGAAATGTTAAAACAAGAGTTAGATTCCTTACAAGAAAAGCTTAACAAAACTGTTAAACAGAAACAAGAACTTCAAGATAATGTGAAAGTACTTAAACAAGAATTCAATGCTAAGGAAACAAAACTTTTAAATGAATTTTCCAACCTAAAAACTTTGAAGAACAAACTTGAAAATAAATTGTACGTGTAAGGGAACACCATTCAGACTGCTCACATGATCACTAAGAATAGAGTTCTAAGTGATAAGCATAGTGTTCCACTTATAGATGATCCAAATCCTAAGGCGTGTAGTGAGGCTAAAGCAGCTCAAAAAGTAATCAACGATGGAAATGAAATTCTTAAGCCTAGACAGAAACCCACTTGTGCTGATTGCTCTGAGGAAGATAGAAAATTAGAAAAAGTCTCTAGAATGATAAATTTAATAGTCCCTTGTGCATAAGAGATAAAATCATCGTTAAAATACCAAATTATTCTAAGGATAACTGGATTGCTTTTAATATATTTAGACCTCCGACCCAGCTGACCCCTGAACAAATTTTCTGGAAAAAGGATCTGGACAAACAAAAAGCTGATGATTTTAGAAAAGAATTCCCCTTGTAGGAAGCTGCCTCCTGCCATTGTGTATCCTCCAAATACACCAATGCATTTAGTGCCTAGAAATCTTCCCACTAATAGCAAGACCTTAATCTGCAACACCCCAACCCGACAAGGGTCCGAATGCCACATTATGGGGTCACATCAGAACATACTAATCAAAATGCAAGCGGAAGTCTTTTATTTCAAATCATGAAAAGTCATCAAAACATAAGTCATTCAAAAGTTCCAAAGCATAACCAATAACCGAAATAACATGGTCCCAAAATACTGAATAAAAGATAGTTCAAAAAGCCAAGTGTCCAATAATGGGGTTCACTAAGGTAGGTCTTCCACTCCTACTCTCGAAATCCCATATCCCTGCTCCCAGCTAAATACCTGCCGCATGGAAAAGAAAACGCGGCTGAGCTAACGCTCAGTGAACAGATATAAACAATATATATAAACGATTATCAAATCCAAATCAAATACGCAAAGCTGTAACAAATATGATATCAAAAGGGAAGTCCCAACTGAAGAGTAAACATGGTAATCCGAAGCATAATCAAAGTTATCAAGTGAATCGAATATAAGAGAGAGAACATGGTAGTCAAACGAATCACATGCGAATACTGAGTAAACAAATAGTCAACGGAACAAACTGAACAAATAAGGCATAGCAAGCGAATAAATCAGAATAGCAGATAATCAGATGATAACCAGAATCAGAATGTTGCCCCGAGCACCTATACTAAAGGAGATACTCCAATAGCCAAATCTACAAATCATATATCATATCCAATATAATATCAAATCCGTCAAATCATATCAAAGTGTACATGGGTAGCTAGCCCAAATGTACCAAAATGTGAGGGGGTGTATTGCACACACGCACAACATCACCAAAACTGAACTGAGTACCTAGGATGCATCCATACGCTCTCTGCAAAACAAATCAAATATACATATGCTAGTACGAGCCTGTACATACGTAATCATAATGGCCAAGTGCGCAAATATCATATCATATCATAAGGGAACGACGGGGACTAATCACACCGCCCCAGATAGTGTCATGCCATTGGTGCATCAATGACACGGCCATGGTACCTCCATGGCTAGTTAGCTCGGGCAACCAAACCAAACAAATCATATCATATCAACCGATCATATAATGAAATCATATCAATAAGGGATCTCAACGGGGATAATCATATCAAACGAATAAATAATCGAATATCAAATCAGAGGATCATAGCATAACGAATCATATCAAATGGATGATATCAAATCAGAGTAAGGAGAATACGAATCGGATATCAAAATAGACAAGAGTCATGAGAGAAAGGATGTGTCATTACTGAAATGACAGAATATCTGTACCTCAAAGTGTGTGCACGAGAGTAAAGCACACAAAGCCAAATCACAATCTCTCTCTCTTCACGATATCTACATAAATTTAATAATTATACATATTATTTATAATTCCACAAATGTCAAAACAGTCTTTTAATATTTGGATGACATACTTAACATATTTTAGTGTTTTAAGTTATAAATTAATAACGTGCTTTATAGATGATATTTGAATAATGTTTTGACAAATGACGGGCTCAGACCAATTTTGGAATATACATAATGCACACTACTTTTTATTATGTTTTAAAATGACACACAAACGCATGCATACAACACTTCATGACTACACTCACATGTTACACATTCAAACCACATTTGACATCTATTAACTCACACCAGTATATATAACTCGACAATAATAAAAATGATACACACTCACACGTATGCTAAAAGTCCTACATGATCACACATGATTTAATAAGGCAACTGACCCTACGCCTACCATTTTGTTCACAAATTTTATGACCATTCTAACTCAAACCCATGCATGTACTCGCTAACTAATTCTGTCTCAACTAATATTGAAAAACTCATTCTTGAAACGTCACTCAACATACACAACCTAAAACATGACATGACTTAACCTGAATCTCTATATCTTTACATTTATTTGCATCCCTTTATATATATATATATATATTAGACACAAATATATCACCCCATCTGATTTACAACGACACATACATACCGGCATACTAACACCCTTAAGTAAACAAGCAGCCATCAACTCGACCCATATATGATCATGTACCAGTCCAAAGTGAAGCCGCTATTTTGTGTTTTAAGGTTTTAGGGTTAGAGTGGGAGAGGATGAATTGTTATCTTGTGGTTTAATGGGGAGAAGTTTGAAGTTTATAAGTTTCCGAAAGTGTGGAGAGAAATCAGGCTAGTCAAATCTTCACTTTTATTTATCTTAATTTGCTTCCCAAGTTTAACGTATGGGAATATTCACAATATATTGGTTATTCATTTTAAATGTATAAAACGTGCAACAGTATTGAAAAGCGTCCAAAAGTACATTCGACGTGTGATATTTATCAAGAGTGGTGTCGAATTTTATTTGAGGCTTAGGTGAAATCGAAAGGGAAAAAAATAATGTGTCGCGTTACTCGTACACCTTGGTTCCAAAATAAACGTAGTGAGGCATAGGACATACTTTATAATTTGTAACTTAATATTTGAAAGTGTCGCATATTTATTTAAATACTTAAGGTATATCCGAAATAAAATGAAAAATGTAAACCGGATTTTAGGGCTTTACAATTCTTCCCTTATAAAAAGAAAATTTCGTCCTCGAAATTGGAAAGACGTAACGAAAAAAAACGTACCGAATCAAGCAAAGAAATACGGGTAGGTAGATCGCATAGACTCCTCGGTTTCCCAAGTAGCCTCCCGCTCCGGATGGTTTCGCCACAAAATCTTAACAAAAGGAATAACTTTCTTTCTCATGACTTTGTCCTGGCGATCTAAAATAGCCTCAGGCTCTTCCACAAATGTCAAATCCTCCCGGATTTGATCTAACGGATAGGAGATCACAGGAAGATGATGATAATTGTATCCCCTCAAAAGAGATACATGAAACACATTATGAACATGAGATAACTGAGGAGGTAAAGCCAAACAATACGAAACCTCGCCAACGCGATCAAGAATCTCAAAAGGACCAATAAAGCGCGGACTCAACTTCCCATGAATACCAAAACATCTAACTCCTCTACACGACGACACTTTCAGAAACACACGGTCACCCGGCTGAAATGTTAACTCACGTCGATGCTTATCTGCATAGCTCTTCTGACGAGCTCTCGCCTCCTTAAGCTTCGCCTTTGCAATGTCGACCTTTTTATTGGTCACCTCAATAAGCTCCGGGCCCTCAATCAATCTTTCACCAACCTCGTTCCAACAAACTGGCGTCCTACACTTGCGTCCATCTAACATCGCAAACGGAGCACAATCGATACTAGCATGCCAACTGTTGTTGTATGCAAACTCCACCAAACACAAATAGTCATCCCAGTTGCCCGTCCACTCGAGAGCACAAGATCGTAACATATCTTCCAAATTCTGAATGGTTCGCTCTGTCTGTCCATCGGTCTGCGGATGAAATGCTGTACTAAACTTTAGTCTGGTCCCCCAAGCGTGTTGCAAACCCTTCCAGAAACGAGAAGTGAAACGCGGATCCCTATCAGAAATAATCGAAGCTGGAGTACCATGAAGTCGAACGATCTCCTGCTGAAATATCTCGGCTAAACGACTAACTAAATAATCCTTCCGAATAGGTAAAAAGTGAGCTGACTTGGTCAAACGATCGACCACTACCCAAATAGCATCGTGCCTCCTTTGCGTACGCGGTAAACCCGTCACAAAGTCCATGGAGATCTCATCCCACTTCCAAACAGGGATGTCTAATGGCTGAAGTAGACCACTCGCACGCTGGTGCTCGATCTTAACCTGCTGACATACCAAACACTTTCCAACAAACTCGGCTACATCCTTCTTCATACCGTTCCACCAAAAGTGCTGCTTCAAATCCCTATACATCTTTGTAGAACCCGGATGAATGGAAAAGGAAGAACTGTAAGCTTCCGTCAGGACAGCCTCACGAAGAGAAGGAACATCAGGAACACACAAACGATCACCGAATCGGATAACACCATCGTCATCAATACGAAAATCATACTGCTTATTTAAATTTTGAACAACTGCCCAAAGCTCACCATCATCCTTCTGAGCTTCTTTGATCTACAGACTAAGGTTAGGCTCAATCTTCAAACTCGCCCAGTAACCATCGGTACCACGAACACAAAACTCAATCTCCAACATCTCAAAATCTCGAATAATCTCCGGCTCAATCTTTATCCCAGCTACATAACCAGATCTCCTACTTAATGCATCTGCAACAACATTCGCCTTACCAGGATGGTACTGAATGTTGGCATCATAATCCTTCAGAAGCTCCAACCAATGTCTCTGTCTCATATTCAACTCCTTCTGCATGAAAATATACTTAAGACTCTTGTGATCAGTGAAGATGTCGCAAGTCTCTCCATATAGATAGTGTCTCCAGATCTTCAAAGCAAACACCACTGCAGCTAACTCCAAATCATGAGTAGGATAATTGACCTCATACGGCTTCAACTGTCGCGAGGCATATGCAATAACCTTTCCGTGTTACATGAGAACACAACCAAGACCTTTCCCAGATGCTTCACTATAAATCTAAAAACCGCCGGTCCCCGAAGGTAAAGCAAGTACTGTGGCAGAAAACAATCTCCGCTTCAACTCCTCAAAGCTTTTCTCTCGCTCATCACTCCAAACAAACTTCTCACTCTTTCGCATCAACTGCGTCAGAGGCAAAGCTAAACGTGAGAAACCCTCAACAAAACGTCGATAGTAGCCAGCTAAACCCAGAAAACTCCGAACCTCTGTCACTGTAGTAGGTCTCGGCCATTTGGTGATTGCCTCAACCTTTGCCGGATCCATCGTGATGCCATTTGCAGAAACAACATGGCCTAGAAATGCCACCTGACCCAACCAAAACTCGCACTTCGAAAACTTGGCGAACAATTTCTTCTGACGTAGAATATTCAACACAATTCGAAGATGCTGCTCGTGCTCGTCCTTGGTCTTAGAATAGACCAGAATATCATCGATGAAAACAATAACAAATTTATCCAGAAATTCATGAAAGACGCGGTTCATCAAATCCATAAACACAGCAGGAGCATTCGTCAAACCGAAGGGCATAACCAAAAACTCATAGTGACCGTACCTAGTCCGAAAAGCAGTCTTAGGAACATCCTGCTCTTTGACTCGTAACTGGTGATAGCCAGATCTGAGATCGATTTTTGAAAAGAATTTAGCACCTTGAAGCTGATCAAATAAGTCGTCAATACGAGGAAGAAGATATATGTTACGAACAGTAATGCGATTAAGCTCATAATAGTCGATGCATAGTCTCATGCTGCCATCCTTCTTCTTAACAAATAGAACAGGAGCGCCCCAAGGGGAAACACTCGGACGAATGAAACCAAGATCTAAGAGTTACTAAAGTTGATCTTTTAATTCCTTGAGTTCGATAGGAGCCATACGATAAGGTGCCTTAGAGATAGGTTCAACACCAGGAATAAGTTCAATACCAAATTCAACCTCACGTTCGGGTGGAATTCCGGGAAGTACCTCCGGAAATACATCAGCAAAATCACGAACGACTGGATGGCTATCAATAGAAGGACCATCCATTGAAGTATCAGATACAGAAGCTAGAAAACCCTCGCAACCGTGAGATGTAAGCGTACGCACTTACATAGCGGAGATAATCTTTAAAGATTTACCAGATACCGAACCATGGTACACAAAATCCAGAGAGTTCAAATTTCCAAAAAATCACATGCCTAGCGTGGCAATCGATAGTAGCACGAAGATCGGATAACCAATTCATTCCTAAAATAACATCAAAATCAGTCATATCAATCGGAAATAAGGTGGCAGAACGATTAGTGTCATCAAAACGTAAAGGGCAATCACGATACACGTGATCAATAACTACCATGCTCTTCAGTGGTGTAGACAAAGACAAAGTATAATCAAGTGGCGTAGACTTAATACCCATACAACGCGCAAATAAAACAGACACAACAGAATGAGTAGCACCCGTATCAAACAAAACAAACACGTCTCGACCAAACATAGATAAAAGGCCCGTAAGAGTACCTGAAGCGTTTGCTGCATCATCTCTAGTCATGGTATACACACGCCCAGAAGTCGCCGGCTTCTTGTCACCATTACCCCTCGTGCCCGAACCAGAACCTCCATTCTTCCCACACTCATGGGCCTTATGGCCAGTCTGCCCACATAGGTAACTCGCACCAATAGACTTATAAAAAGGCCTACCCGGATGTAACTTCCCACACGTATTGCAAGGTGGAGAAGAAGCATAATCAGAAGTCCTCTTCTGCTGAGAAGAGCCAGAACCATAACCGGACCCCGAAACGTAACCAGAACCATTACCCGAACCCGAACCATATCTAGAACCAGACCCACGATAATCCTGACGTTCCCGATGATACTGCTGATCGCGATTGCGCCAGGTGTGCTGACCGTTTCCACCGTGCCCACTGTTTCCCTGCCTATCATGACGTCGATAATCACTAGACCGCTGCTCAGAACCTCGCTGGTTTCCACCCTGATAACCCTGGCGTCGATCACCATTTCGGTCCCGTTTGTTGTAACCGGACCGCTCCCACATGATCTCTATATTGAGTGCCGCATTTGCTACCTCCGACATGTCTTCATACTCATTATTAACTATCTGCACCAAAATACTATCAGGAAGTCCCCACTTGAATTGTCGTGCCTGCTCTTGTGACGACCCAGCTGTCGTACCCAGATAACCAACTAGACGAGAGAACCTCTTCATATAGTCAAAGCTATTCTCGATGTCCTACATCTTGATTGAGCGATAATCCCGCTCACATTTCTGCTGCTCAGAGAAAGGGAAGTAATGCTGTAAGAACACCTCACGAAATTGAGCCAAAGTCATTGCCGCTACATAGGGTTCTCCACCCTTTGCTTGACGATGAGCTTTCCACCAGCTCAACGCATCACCCTCAAACTTGTAACTCGCAAGCCGAGCTTTAAACTCATCTGTCACCCCAAGCACCTCGAATATCTTCTCAATATGGGAGATCCAGTTCTCCGCGTCAATAGGAGTAGCAGCAGAAGTGAAGGGTCGCGGCTTCTGCTTCACGAACCGCTCGAGCCAAACATGAATTTCAACGGGTTGACTTCCACCACTGCTACTAGCAAAACCCGCACGAAGCTGTTCCAAAAGCTCAGTACGAACCTGAGGAAGAAGTTGCTGAACTTGCTGAGCTACAGCCTCAGCGAAAGCAGGATCAGGAGTGCCGTGACGCGTATTCACCATCTAAACGGAAACAAAACCAACAAACAAAAAGGCATGAGAAACGAGTACGAAAGGGAGCAGAGCAAAACAAAAGAAACCTAGTGTCTACCCAATCTCACAGGTCAGCCAAAGCCTAAGGGTCGCAAAACCTAGGCTCTGATACCAAAATTGTAACACCCCAACCTGACAAGGGTCCGAATGCCACATTATGGGGTCACATCAGAACATACTAATCAAAATGCAAGCGGAAGTCTTTTATTTCAAATCATGAAAAGTCATCAAAACATAAGTCATTCAAAAGTTCCAAAGCATAACCAATAACCGAAATAACATGGTCCCAAAATACTGAATAAAAGATAGTTCAAAAAGCCAAGTGTCCAATAATGGGGTTCACTAAGGTAGGTCTTCCACTCCTACTCTCGAAATCCCATATCCCTGCTCCCAGCTAAATACCTGCCGCATGGAAAAGAAAACGCGGCTGAGCTAACGCTCAATGAACAGATAAAACAATATATATAAACGATTATCAAATTCGAATCAAATACGCAAAGCTGTAACAAATATCATATCAAAAGGGAAGTCCCAACTGAAGAGTAAGCATGGTAATCCGAAGCATAATCAAAGTTATCAAGTGAATCGAATATAAGAGAGAGAACATGGTAGTCAAACGAATCACATGAGAATACTGAGTAAACAAATAGTCAACGGAACAAACTGAACAAATAAGGCATAGCAAGCGAATAAATCAGAATAGCAGATAATCAGATGATAACCAGAATCAGAATGTTGCCCCGAGCACCTATACTAAAGGAGATACTCCAATAGCCAAATCTACAAATCATATATCGTATCCAGTATCATATCAAATCCGTCAAATCATATCAAAGTGTACATGGGTAGCTAGCCCAAATGTACCAAAATGTGAGGGGGTGTATTGCACACACGCACCACATCACCAAAACTGAACTGAGTACCTAGGATGCATTCATACGCTCCCTGCAAAAAAATCAAATATACATATGCCAGTACGAGCCTGTACATACGTAATCATAATTGCCAAGTGCGCAAATATCATATCATATCATAAGGGAACGCTGGGGACTAATCACACCGCCCTAGATAGTGTCATGCCGTTGGTGCATCAATGACACGGCCATGGTACCTCCATGGCTAGTTAGCTCGGGCAACCAAACCAAACAAATCATATCATATCAACCGATCATATAATGAAATCATATCAATAAGGGATCTCAACGGATAATCATATCAAACAAATAAATAATCGAATATCAAATCAGAGGATCATAGCATAACGAATCATATCAAATGGATCATATCAAATCAGAGTAAGGAGAATACGAATCGGATATCAAAATAGACAAGAGTCTTGAGAGAAAGGATGTGTCATTACTGAAATGACGAAATATATGTACCTCAAAGTGTGTGCACGAGAGTAAAGCACACAAAGCCAAATCAAAATCTCTCCCTCTTCATGATATCTACATAAATTTAATAATTATACATATTATTTATAATTCTACAAATGTCGAAACAGTCTTTTAATATTCGGATGACATACTTAACATATTTTAGTGTTTTAAGTTATAAAATAATAACGTGCTTTATAGACGATATTCGAATAATGTTTTGACAAATGGCGGGCTCGGACCAATTTCGGAATATACATAATGCACAGTACTTTTTATTATGTTTTAAAATGACACACAAACGCATGCATACAACACTTCATGACTACACTCACATGTTACACATTCAAACCACATTTGACATCTATTAACTCACACCAGTATATATAACTCGACAATAATAAAAATGATACACACTCACACGTATGCTAAAAGTCCTACATGATCACACATGATTTAATAAGGCAACTGACCCTACGCCTACCCTTTTGTACACAAAATTTATGACCATTCTAACTCAAACCCCCCATGCATGTACTCGCTAACTAATTCTGTCTCAACTAATATTGAAAAACTCATTCTTGAAACGTCACTCAACATACACAACCTAAAACATGACATGACTTAACCTGAATCTCTATATCTTTACATTTATTTGCATCCCTTTATATATATATATATTTATTAGACACAAATATATCACCCCATCTGATTTACAACGACACATACATACCGGCATACTAACACCCTTAAGTAAACAAGCAGCCATCAACTCGACCCATATATGATCATGTACCAGTCCAAAGTGAAGCCGCTATTTTGTGTTTTAAGGTTTTAGGGTTAGAGTGGGAGAGGATGAATCGTTATCTTGTGGTTAAATGGGGAGAAGTTTGAAGTTTATAAGTTGCCGAAAGTGTGGAGAGAAATCAGGCTAGTCAAATCTTCACTTTTATTTATCTTAATTTGCTTCCCAAGTTAAACGTATGGGAATATTCACAATATCTTGGTTATTCATTTTAAATGTATAAAACGTGCAACAGTATTGAAAAGGGTCCAAAAGTACATTCGACGTGTGATATTTATCAAGGGTGGTGTCGAATTTTATTTGATGCTTAGGTGAAATCGAAAGGGAAAAAAATAATGTGTCGCGTTACTCGTACACCTTGGTTCCAAAATAAACGTAGTGAGGCATAGGACATACTTTATATTTTGTAACTTAATATTTTAAAGTGTCGCATATTTATTTAAATAGTTAAGGTATAGCCGAAATAAAATAAAAAATGTAAACCGAATTTTAGGGCTTTACATAATCAGCCTTTACGTAGTTTACCAACTATTTGTTGATTTTGAGAAAACATGTGTTGGATCGATGTACTCTAACCAAACTAACTTATATAGCTTGTTAAGGGTTTAATAACCTCGGATAAATCCTAAGTTACTAACAATAAAACACTGAGCAAATTCTATTAAGTATGCAGAATTTACTTAACAAAGCTAAGAAGAATTAACTTTAACTTTAACAATTATATTAAAACTCTGAATCTGCTTGTTATACAGATTCTTTAACACCTCTAAAACTCTAATATCGTATTCCCTAAAAACTTTAATAATGCACGTACGTCTAATGCCAATCTAGGGGTCCTTTTATAGGCTTAAGGATAACCCTAGTCGGTTTAAAATTACAAACCTTATACGTCAAGTAATACTATACTAATCTTAGAACATTCTAGAATTACAAGATAATCCTTAACGATTTTGCATATCAGTCCTTTAATCTTGCAGTACTTTGATGAATCGAGCAGTACTTTGACTTCATTCTTTAGTAGTACTTTGACTTTAGTACTTTAACTCTTCAGCACTTTGACTTTATATATCCTAACAATCCTACCCTAACTTGAATTATACTTGCTTGATTTCAAGTTCTTTTGTATTTTTGACTTTAACATCTTTGTCTTCAAGGATTTTATCTTTACCTTCAGATTTTGTCTTTATAATCTCCGTGCTTGTAAAATCATCATCAAAGTAGTCTTTATCAGTAATTCTTTTCAGCAACTATCAACAAGCTCCATCTTTTCAGCAACATATGACAATTTGAACATCAGATCATTTAAGTTTTAGTCTATTCTCATCACTTCCAGATGTGTAAACTTCTGTGAGAGGTGAATCATTGAAATTTTAATGGTTTTGATGTCTCTTTATCAAAGCCATTAACTCTGGAGTAGCCAAATGTTTAGGTGTGTAAGACCATGGTACATTGATAACCATATGATTTTTAGCAAATCATCAGCTATCAACAGATTTGATTTGTCTTTACCGAAAGCGGTATCCTTTTGGACTAGTTAGTTCTTTCAACCATGGTGAACTAATTACCATATAAATGGTTTTTCCACAGCCTTTATGACAAACCATTTTTCTTGTGGGCTAGCCAAATCTTTACATTGCTGATATGGTGAGTTGATTTCCATACAACTTATTAGCAAGTTGTCAACTATATAACGGATTTGAGATATCTTTACCAGAGCCGTTTGCTCATGGATTAGCCAATCCTTTTGATAAACATGGTGGATTCATAACCTATTGTTATAACCATCTCAAAAACCATTGTTGCTTTTAACTTTTGTTTCGAAATATTTTTCACTTAACAAAAGTTTTCTTTAAAAAAAATATTTACTGGTTTACGCTGCAAGCAGTACTTTGATTAAAGTATTGTTTGTTTAGCAGTACTTTGAATAAATTACTTATTTTTCAAAAATTTATACAATTAAACATGATACTAGTACTTATGCTTCATCCTCAGCCATACTTGTCCATCTGATATATAATTCGATTACCATCAGGGCTGTGTCATTTTCTTCCTCAACTTCCATTTCATGATCCAACATCCTTCTCATAAGATCGCTTGTCAAAGGATATCTTCTTTCAGCTAGCATGTGGATCATAGTTCCATCTTCCAATTCTAAAGCATGAACTCCTAATTCTTCAAAGAATCTCCAGCTTGTAATCTCCCGGTTTTCTTGATTTTGCCAGAGTTCATCATTGCTTGTTTCCTCAGTTTCAATGATAGTTGTCAGATCTCCTAGTAATACTAAGCCAATTCCACTTGATGGAATATGTTCAAAGTATTCTTGCACTAGTTGGTATAATTGAAACAGATCTGCTCTATCAATAATATGCAGTATATCCCATAGTAAATTGAATACTCTGAAACTTTCATCCTCCCTATGGAACATCAAATAATTTCCATCCTCCTTTGATTCTATTACTTCAAAAGTGATTATCTTTGTCTTCTTTACAGCATCAGCATCTTTGGATTTAGGATTCTCAAAGTCAACAACTCTAATGTAATTTCTCAGCTCATCAACTGTGTCTGATCTTAACTCTATCTTCTTCGATTTTTGTTCAGCTTCAGTTGTTCTTTTTCTTTTTAAGCTTCTTTTAGTATCATCCTTCTTTTGCTTGACATCCTTTTTAAAATCTTTAATACTATCAAATTGTTTTTGATAAGCTTCTCTTACCAAATCATACAACTGTTTCATCTCAAAATAATTCAGCTTCTGTAATCCTGTATACCCTTGACTTTTCAAATAAGCCATCATAGTATTTCTTTCTTTAGATTTACTTATTGGTCTTCTAGGTATAACAGCTTCAGGCTCCTTTACTGGTATAGCAACTTCAGCATCAAACTTAGCTTGTAATTCGCTAGCAGCTTCTTCATTCTTGGCTACCTGAATTGCTCTTATTTCTGCTAAAGTTAGCTTCTTTTTCTTCTTTGTTTCCAATAGTTAACCTTAGCTTTATCTTTTGGATCTAAAACTGGTTGAGAAGCTTGTGGTTGTTCTTCAGCAACTCCTGGAATGGTAACACCTCTTGGTTTTGATAAGTCGTGCAATATCTCAACTATAGTTTCATCATCACTAACAACTTCCTCTTCTTGTAGAATTGTTGAAGGACCAGCTTCTTCATCAAAATTCAAAGTTCTTGGTGTAATCAGTTCTTGTCTATGAGTTTTTTGAAAACCAGCACTTTGATCAGTAGCACCTTGATCATTAGTACTTTGAACACCAGTTCTTTGTAATTATGTTCTTTCAGGCTCAGTACTTTCAATATTGACTTGTGCTTCAATACTTTGAACTCTAGCATCTTCTTTCAGGCTCAGTACTTTCAATATTGACTTGTGCTTCAGTACTTTAAACTCCAGCCTATAGAAGCCTTCTTAAAATGCTTTCTCTTCTTCTTTTAAGCCTTGACCCATAATCTATGATGTTTTACTAAAGGCCAGACAGACTTCTTAAGTCTTCTAAACTTGATCTTCAACTGTGCTATCTTTGCAGCTTGAGCCTCAGTTGTTTTCTTCAATCTGACTAACTCCCTTGTCAGAATATAATTATACAGCACTAAACCTTCAGGGGGTATAGTAGCTGCGTCTCCTCCAGAAAATGATGAGGAAACAAGAATATCTGGTTCTGACACAATAGGTGAAGGATCATGATGAGATGAGGTAGGAGAAACGGCAGTACCTTCGTTGAAATCAGTACCTTGAGAAGCAGTTCCTTGAGATTCAGTACCTTGAGAAGCACTACCTTGAGAAGCAGTACCTTGAGTTGAAGCAGTACCTTTTCTTTCATCACTAGATGCAGCCTCATCTCGAATTGCTTGAACAATTTCCATCATGGATGTAGTTAATGGAGTGTTCCTTCCAGTAAACAAATCACTCTTCCTTGCCATTAAGGTGAAAATCTTGGCTGGTTGTACCACAACTTGTAATAAACTTGAAGGTTTTGGTACATCTTGAAGTTGTTTATTCAAGAAAACTTGAATAAATCTTGGATACATCAACCAGCCTGATCCATGAGAGATGTGAGATAGCATACCATCCAAAATTAGCATTGAAAAATTGAAAATACGATTTGTATCCAATCCCACCAGTGCAGATGCTATGTTAGAACCAAACTGCTCCCATGAAGTACTCTTTGAACTGATACAATGAAGAAGAACATGAACCATGTAACACCCCCAAAAATGGTTTGCAGCGGAAGAAAAAGTTTTTGGGATGCTACTCAGTTGGATCATAACACAAGTGAGAAATAATAGCTTTTTCGTAAAATATTTCATTTATTGTAGTAAAACAAAGTTTACAAAAGTTGAATTGTTGCGGAAAAATAGCTCATTAACAAAATGTGGTCCCAATTCGTCAATCAGAGTCATCTATGACCATTCCATGCCAATGCCCAAGCGCCTCCAGAGTTAGCTATCACCTTTTTATCCTGAAAATACATGCTAAAAAGTCACCACAATGGTTGAGTGAATTCATAGGTTTAGTAATAAAGCAATTGATCACAAGATTTTCAAGTTTAAAAGAAGCCATGGGCTACGTTGTTATACGTCCATAAAAGAAAGTTGATATTATTGCACTAAGCTCATGACACCAAACTAACTGCATACACCTAATTACTGGTGTAAGTAAATAAAATTTGCCCCTCTGAGATGTAATAGCCAATTACATAGAGATACCAAATATAGTGCACCCCGGTTATTTCTGATAACCGAGTCGGGGTCGTCAGTTCCCATAGTACTATCCACGATATTTGCGTTCACTCGCAAGTGATTAATGGTTCATGATGTAGGGGACTTTTGGCTGGCAACTTAGGCAGAGTCATAATATCAAGAGTACAACAAACAGTTTTTCAAGCAATTGTGATCATAAAAGCAGTAGTAGCATGTATTCTCCCCTAAGGAGTTTATAAAACAGTTAAAAGAGTAAAAGTGGGGCTATGAACTCACCTTAGTGGTACGGTAGGCAATGCACAACAATAGTAAGTATGATATGACAACGGCTTCAACACGAAACCTAGATATAGTATGGCAAGTCTGAGATAATATATTCCGTTTACGACCTTAAAGGGTAATGTTTAAAAAAAGAAATGATTTGTTATGAAACACTCGCATCGTTTTAACTTGTGTGGTAATGCTTATAGTTCAAAAATAAATGTTTTCAAAAACTTTCTCACGTGGTTGTGTTAAGTAGCTTATGTGGATGTTTCATAAGTTTAGTTGATTATCGATGTACATACAATGTAGTTGTGAAAATATTGCTTAAGTATTGGCTCTTGGAATAAATGGAGGAATGATGTATACGAAACTTTCGTATAAGAGTTGACTCGAATATTGGCTCGAGTGTTATCGAAGAATAAATAAATACAATTCGAATTGTATTTATCAAGTTCGTTTGGTTTTGAGGTGTGAAAGTATAATTTTATTGAAGTCGTGGATAAATAATATGTTCGGAAAAATATAGTATTTAATGTTTACGCCTATGAGGTCGCCAAATAAAGATAGGTGTTAAATATACTTACTCAAACGAAAAAGTGGTAAGATGTATAAGTTTATCGAACTTATAAAAGTTTTGGATAAAAATGTCAAAGTGTTCAACTTAGAAGGACTAAAGTTGTAAAGATTATTATAAAAGTTTTATAAAACTTATAGAGATATCAAAGTAGAGGGCTAAATTTGTAAATTTATATATTAGTTACAAACTTTAATAAGTTTTAAGAATAGTATCAAGGGATTTGAAGTTGAGGGGTTAAAGGTGCCAAAATGCGAAACTTGCAACATAACTAACAAAAAATAATATGAAACTGCAAAGGGAAAGATTCGAACTTGTGACCTTTTGTACATAAACAAAGCCCATAACCATCCGATCCAAGTGGTATTTGATGTTTTCATTTGCATCTTAAAGGGATTTAACTAACATTTAACTGTGCTATTTGTAAATAATTTCCAAGTCAGTGAGCATGTATGGTCGTGGTCTTTGCATGTATAATTTTATGCTTTCTTTCTTCTCCCAACTGAGTTTGTGAAGGTTTTTGTTCAAGTAATTTTTAAAATAAGCACACGCTAGGCTGTAATCTAGTTTAGTGTTTTCATATATATATATATATGCTTTGTGTTTCAACGTGCGTGTGTATATCGATTTTAACACATAAGTTCTTGGTTTATCTCTTAGTATATTTCTAAGTGTTGACAAAACTAGCTTTTCACCACACAAGTTAAACGATAACAAGTATTACGACATACAAGTTACCTTAGTTTAGTTCTTTACGTGAACTAAATAGTTAAGATTTATTACGAATGAACGGGACGAGGGAACTTACTACACCATTAAAGGTGGTGGAGAAGAAAACGTATTGTGACAATCCGTACTTTCAGGTCATTTCTCGACACCATTCATGTCTCATTATTTCAACATTTTTAGTAAACTTGGTTTACTTGTTTCAAATTCGCGTAACCTTGGAGGTTTAGCGGCGAATTCATGATCATGACATCACGTACATTTCATATGGACTATGATTAGTCTACATTTCATTGACATCATGTGCATCTCATTAGTACATTCACGACATTCCATTTCACCTTCAACGCGTAATTTTTATATTTAATAATTTTTATCGCGTGAGTTTGTATTTTGATTATTTAACCCGTTACTTTCAAAAATGATCCCGAGGTATTTTTAAACTTACATTTAGTTCATAAAAACTATATTTTTAGTTTTCCAAGTGTTTCAAATTTTTTTGGTACATTAATCGTTAAAGTTTAATTATTACGTCGTTTTCTTAAAAATTGTACGATAATTATTTTATCACTCAATTTTCACAAGGAAAGTATTTTTACAATTTTTATCATCTCAATACAATCTATTTTGACTTATTAAAAACTTACTTGCACCAAAAATTTCCATTTACCTTATAAAAAGAAATATACTTACACAAATTCTTACACTTGTTATCAAAAGTCTTACAAATAATACAAGTATACAATTTAAAAAAAAAATATATATATATAAATATCTTGTTACCTCCCCCCTTGGCCGACCAAGGGGGAGGGGAGGCAATTAATATGGCATGGTGAATGTTTTCTCAATTATTTCATTTAACTTAAAAGTCTACTACTACTACTTTTCTCATTCATTCTCATTTCATTCACAAGTGTTAAAAATTAGTTCTCTCCTTTCTTTGAGTCTTCAAGAACCGGCCAAGCATCAACAAGAACCAAGGGATCAAATTTTTGCTAAATCAAGTGTGTTTATCAACCTAGATCATATCCTTTTTATGGTTTTGAAATAAAAACCAAGGATATTTAAGTTAATCCTTGTTACCTAGCACCTCTTCATTTTCACTAGTAAGCATATTCTTATCATTTTTATGTTTCCTCTTCATTTTCATATGTTTCTTTTCATTTTTGGAGCTTATATGCATGTTATGTGATTTATACCATTTATTTCATGATTTTAAAGTTATATATACAATATGGTCATCCTATAATTACTCCCATGGTATTCTTTGGTCTTGATGGTGATTAGGAACCCATGACACCCTAAGAAGGTGTATGGTAGGATTAGATTAGCTTTGGAGTTGATTTGAAGGGATTAGAATAGGTTTTGTCCGAGAAAAACTATTTTAAATAACTATATTTTACGTTCTGTCCTTAATTCGAATTTCTGGAAAAACCAACAGTTGGTACGACATTTTGGCCTTGATATTTAGAAAATATACTTTAAAACGAATCCGTGGCCTTTTGAACGGATAAAAACGGAGTTATAACGAAGCCGTGGTGAATTTTTAAAGTTTGACGACGAAACGTACACTTTTCAGAAAATTCAGCTTTGCTGTTTTTAGTATTTTCGGGTCAAAAATGAGCCTTAAGCTTCACAAATTATTTCGACTAGTCAAAAATATATTAGTTTACTTTGATACGAAGCTAAGGACGTATTATACGTAGAAAACGGATTTGAAACGACAAATATATGCACGTTTTTATAAACTTGTCGTAACTATTATTTTCTGAAAAATTTTATTATTTCTACGATTCAAGTATTTCATTAGCTGTAAGGGCTATGTTTGCGGCAGTTTTTAACCATGATGTGAAACTTTTTAGAACAAAATGTCTTCTAGTAAAATCAAGTTCACCGGCCATATTTTTCAAAACAAAAAGCCGTTTGTCAAGCGGAGTCATAGTAAATTATTTACGGATGTTCAAACTTGGCCGAAACTCATTTTCTGCACACAATTAGCAAAAACCACTATCTTTAGCCTTTGATATCTTTATGATCGAGACCTTTTGGACGAAAACTCCTGAACTGAAACTTTTAGATATCGATACAAACTTTCCAAAACCGTCGAGTTCGTTCTCTAACGATCGACGTACACTGTTTTACGACTACTTTTCCGGAGTCATTTTTGTTAATTTCATGGTTTTTCCGACGACATTGTTTTACGACGAAAAGTGGTTATTTCACCAAAAATCATTATAAAACCATTGTAGGATGACATTTTGACGTAAAAACATGTAAAGTCATTTTTGAAGGGTCAAGACGTCAAAAGAGTATTTTTCGACGACAAGTGATATTTTCAAACTCGTAAATGGTATAAATAACATACGAAGTGCATGCATAACATTACATTGCAACTCATGACATATCATATCATTGATAATAGGTCCCGGTTGACGCATCACATTAAACCTCAGTGTACTCACTTTTGCCGTTATTCCAGTTTATCCAAGTGAGTTTTCATAGCCCCGTTTTACATGCTTTCGATTATTTTCAAACCCACGGGGGAGAATACATTGCACTACATTTTTTTTTTACGATACCAAGTATGCTAAATTCATTACATTGCTTAAGTTACCACATATGCCAATTTGAAAGTCCCCATTACTTGAACATGAACCGTTAATCTTTGAAGCGAGGATGAGTGGATAGATCTATCGAGGGTGACGCCTCCATCCGGGTTGGTGAATCCCAACCAGGCAAACGGATGCATTTCATTTGATCACGTTACGGAGTTGTCTGGCAAACACTCTGCAGGGGCATACATTATTGAACAGTCTAGTTTCGGGGTCATGGGCTTAGAGCAATTGTAACATAATTTTTACGTGACTGGATTGTCATGCATAATCTATACTTGTGTAGTCGTATAAAACATTTACATAAACCTATGATTTCTCACCAACATTATTGTTGACGTTTTTAGCAATGTATTTTCAGGTAACTGAGGCATTCATCATGACATGGTTTAGGGACCTACATTTTGAGTCGCGGCGTCGACTTACATTATGTACATTATGGCACTTATTTCAAAACATCGTTTGGATTTGTAACATATTTGTATTTTCGCAAGCTTAGTAAACCTTTTGGGACCGATGTTGTACTCTGATTATGTTTTTATGAAATATCCAACGATGTGTTTTTAAAACGACACTTTAGGTCGTTCAATATAACTGTGATGTGGTGCTATGACAGTCAATCCCCAGGAATTCCATTCCGCTGCAAAACAGGTAAATTGGGGGTGTGACAGATTGGTATCAGAGCCACAGTTATAGAGAACTAGGTTGCATCATTGACCCTAGACTATAGCTACATTATCATAGCATCTCATCATTTCATCATAATACATGTTCATTGTTATCATGCGGATTCACTTACACTTTGTTCGAGATTATTTACTTTTATTTCACATCGGTTGTCACAGAGATGCCTTCAAATACCCATCCCATTATACTCACATCACTTTGACATGGAGAATGCCTTGTCAGTCCCTATCATAATTTTAACATCAGTTGACTCAACATCGATAACATCAGATGATGGCACTGAGACCTTTTTAGGAGGACGAAGTTGCACCTACACCATCACGATCACTATTGATTCACGATAGGATCAGGACAATTTTTATCACTCAGTTGGGACAGATCATACCATTGGGTAGAACTTATAGGCTTAGTCCTAATGAACCTATTTTCTTAATTCACCACAAGGATTCCATTATCATCATTGTCATTATTTTCATCATCATTATCATTTCGAGCACCATCCGTACCGTCACATCTAATACACGATACTCATACACCTGACTTGCAGCTTGGGAAGCGTGCATGATTTGACACACCATTACCATTTACCACTAAGACTTTAGACATTACACCATCTCATAGGTTTGAGACTGTGAGAATTTTAGGGCTATGGTTGCTAGACCGCCTACTACTCCTACACTTGAAACACGATTAGACCATCAACAGGAACAGATAATAAGCACCTTTCTAGCTAATGTAATCTTTATCATTTATTAGCTCTACGATAATCACCACCTTGTTTATCTCATTCCTTACTCCAATTGCCCCATTTTCCATCATTTCACGACGATACATCACTGCTTTACTAGGGGCTAGGCCAACTTTATTCTCGACCAATTAGTAGACTATTATTACTCGATAAGGTTCTTCTATGTATCCTACAAACCATCCAACAAATTTTATTCCAAATTATCCTGCTACTATTTCATAAAATTATTTCATTTGATTTTATTTCGAATTATTTTATCACCATCTCAGAAACGTTGTTTCATAAAGTTTTAAGCAAGTTGTTTTATTACCAACTTATCAGTTGGTTTCAGTCATTTTATCAACTATTTAATATACTCAGGCGAAACGGTTTTCATGTTACTCTGAAAAATCATTGAGCCATTATTTTACAAAACAAAACGTTGAATACCATCTAAAACTTCGGAGGAACATAATACTATTTCAATAAAAACAAGCATCACATCATTTGTCCTTAATTATACATGGCCTGATCACCTATGTATAATTCAGGAAGAATTATGTCATGAAAGTAACAAGTATCATTTCAAATCTCCTAAAAACAATTCTCATTTAAAAGAAAAGTTTTATAAACAGATAAATCGTGCATAAACATTTCTTTTTGTTAACACTCTAAAGGTGCTTACGCCATTTATCTCTCACTCAACCGATAAGTTAGGATTTGACGAGTGACATTTTAGGAAAGACTTCCTATACCATTTGTGAGGAGGATTTCTCGATACAAGAAAACAATGGAAGGATTTTGGAATTACCAACAAGGACTAGAACTAGGTGGTAGGATGATTCAAAACCCAACAAAAATCTTAAGACATCACGAGACCTTCCGAACCACTATTTTGGGTTAGAATCCAAACTCTATCATTCCAAAAGTATTAGTTAGACCGAGTTACGAGATTTTAGTACGAAGCGAATACCCACGAAGCAACATTATAGGGATATACCAAGTTTTCTAACTGAGATTGTAGAACATTCTGTTAAGCATGGCCTCAACAATAGGTGAACTTCCCTACAATGAGTTTCCCTTAAAGGAAATTAAGGTTATCGATATAAACTTCCCCTAAGGCATTGTGTCCTCTAGAAATTCCAAGTAACCTCACCTCTATATCAAGAGATGTCACAGGTTTGAACATGTCGGACAATCAATGACTCCTCATCTACAAGTGAAGCTAGAACAGACATTCTTTGGCATAGTATAAGCGGATATCTATTTTCTTGCTAGCATGGTAACAATATTAGTGATGAACTTTTTTTTTTGGAAGCACTCAATATCGGAACAAATCTTGAAAACCAACCACATTAGACATATCATACAACGTCGAGATAGCTAGTGGTAGCGTAGTTTGCACCAACACCATTGTTCGCGGTTGCACATTCAATTTTCTTAATCATCCATTCAACATAGACCTCATGCCCGTAGAGCTTGGTAGTTTTGATGTCGTCATCGGCATGGATTGGTTATCTAAGCATCGCGCGAAGATCATTTGTGATGAGAAAGTTGTTCATCTTCCCTACAATGGCGAAACTTTGATTATTCGTGGGGAACGAAGTGGAACTCGAATTAGTATCATATCGAGTATCAAAACGGAGAAGTACATTAAGAAAGGTTGTCTTGCTTTCTTAGCCCATGTAACCGAGAAAAAGTCGGAGGAGAAGCGACTTGAAGATGTTCCTATTGTCCGTGAATTTTCTGAAGTATTTCCCGAGGATTTACCGGGACTTCCACCGGCACGTCAAGTAGAGTTTCATATTGACTTAGTGCCCGGAGCTGCACCGATTGCGCGAGCACCGTACCGTTTAGCGCCATCCGAAATGCAAGAGTTGTCTAATCAATTGCAAGAGCTTCTAGACAAAGGATTCATTAGGCCGAGTTCCTCGCCTTGGGGAGCACCGGTCTTGTTTGTGAAGAAGAAGGATGGATCCTTCCGAATGTGCATAGACTATTGAGAATTAATGTGCATAGACTATTGAGAATTTAACAAGTTAACGGTGAAGAATCGTTATCCACTCCCCAGAATTGACGACTTATTCGATCAGTTGCAAGGTTCAAGTATTTATTCCAAGATTGATCTTCGTTCGGGTTATCATCAGCTTCGAGTTCGGGAAGAGGATATTCCGAAAACAGCATTTAGAACACGTTACGGTCATTACGAGTTTCAAGTGATGCCGTTTGGATTGACTAATGCACCGGCGGTATTCATGGATCTTATGAATAGAGTTTGTAAACCATACTTGGACAAGTTTGTTATAGTGTTCATCGACGACATCTTGATCTACTCCAAGAGCAAAGAAGAGCATGAAGAGCATTTAAGGACGATTTTAAGGCTACTCAAGAATGAGAAGTTATATGCCAAGTTTTCGAAGTGTGATTTTTGGAACCACAAAGTGCAATTTCTTGGTCACATCATTGATAGTCAAGGACTACAAGTTGATCCCGCAAAGATTGAAGCCGTGAAAGATTGGGCTACTCCAACGAATCCTACGGAAATTCGACAATTTCTAGGACTAGCCGGGTATTACCGAAGGTTCATCGAAGGTTTTTCGAAGATAGCAAGACCTTTGACCAAGTTGACACAGAAAAACAAGAAGTACGAGTGGGGAAAGAAACAAGAAACTGCTTTTCAGTTGTTAAAGCAAAAGCTTTGCAGTGCGCCGATTTTGGCACTACCCGAAGGCATTGAGAACTTTGTTGTATATTGCGACGCTTCGCATAAAGGACTTGGGGCTGTTTTAATGCAAAACGAGAAGGTGATAGCGTATGCTTCTCGACAACTTAAGACGCATGAGAAGAATTACACCACCCATGATCTCGAGTTAGGAGCCGTAGTTTTTGCGCTCAAGATTTGGAGACACTACCTCTACGGTACCAAGTGCACAGTGTTTACCGACCACAAGAGTTTGCAATATATTCTTGATCAAAAGGAGCTTAATATGAGGCAACGTCGTTGGTTGGAGTTACTCAGCGACTATGATTGTGAAATCAAGTATCACCCGGGAAAAGCCAATGTTGTGGCTGATGCTCTTAGTCGGAAAGAAAGGCCTAAACCTTTAAGAGTTCGATCATTGGGAATGACGATTATTTCTCCTCTACCATCGAAAATCCATGAAGCACAAGTCGAAGCACTCAAGGAGGAAAACCGACCAAGTGAAAAGCTTTATGGTATGCCCGAAAGCGCAAATGGTTTTGTAAAGAGAGCAGATGGAGTACTATGTTTCAAAGATAGAATGTGGGTTCCATTGTATGGCGGAATACGAGAATTGATTATGCATGAGTCGCATAAGTCAAAGTATTCTATTCATCCAGGATCGGATAAGATGTATCAAGATCCTAAGTAGCTTTATTGGTGGCCGAACATGAAAGCGGAGATTGCCACGTACGTTAGCAAATGTCTTACCTGTGCTAAGGTAAAAGTCGAATACCAGAATCCGTCAGGATTGCTCCAACAACCGGAAATTCCTCAATGGAAATGGGAACGTATTACTATGGACTTTGTTACGAAACTTCCTAAGACATCGGGAGGTTACGACGCTATTTGGGTAATTGTTGATCGCCTTACCAAGTCAGCCCATTTCATACCGATTAGAGAGACTTATTCCATGGAGCAACTCACTAGACTTTATGTCAAGGAAATAGTCTCGAGGCACGGAGCACCAATTTCTATCATTTCCGACAGAGATAGTCGATTCACTTCAAACTTCTGGAATTCATTGCAAGATTCTTTCGGAACTAGATTAGAGATGAGCACAACATATCACCCACAAACCGACGGTCAAAGTGAAAGGACCATTCAAACATTAGAAGACATGCTGAGAGCATGTGTGATTGATTTTGGAAATGGTTGGGCTAACCATTTGCCATTGATTGAATTCTCGTACAACAATAGTTATCACACCAGTATCAAGATGGCACCATTCGAGGCACTCTATGGTCGTAAGTGCCGATCACCTGTTTGTTGGGCCGAAGTAGGAGACGCACAACTCACCGGTCCGGAAATGGTACGGGAAACCACGGAAAAGATCGTTCAAATTCGTGATAGACTCAGAACTGCCAGGAGTCGACAGAAAAGTTATGCGGATGTTAGACGCAAGGATTTGGAATTTCAAGTGGGTGACAAAGTTATGTTGAAAGTATCGCCTTGGAAGGGCGTGGTACGTTTTGGAAATCGTGGGAAATTGAACCCGAGATACATTGGACCATTCAAGATTTTGAGCCGAGTTGGTCCGGTAGCTTATCGTCTTGATCTTCCACCAGAACTTAGCCATGTGCACAACACGTTTCATGTTTCAAACTTGAAGAAGTGTCTTTCAGACGAATCGCTCGTTATTCCATTGGACGAAGTTCAGCTTGACGAAAAACTCAATTTTGTGGAAGAACCTGTAGAAATCATGGACCGCGAGGTCAAGCAGTTGAAACAGAGTCGTATTCCTATTGTTAAAGTTCGTTGGAATTCTCGACGAGGTCCTGAGTTTACTTGGGAACGGGAAGACCAGATGCGACGCAAGTATCCTCATCTTTTCGCCGACACCGTTAGACCTAACAACGATTGAATTCAGGGACTGAATTCCTTTTTGGATGGGCGAATGTGACAATCCGTACTTTCAGGTCATTTCTCGACACCATTCATGTCTCATTATTTCAACATTTTTAGTAAACTTGGTTTACTTGTTTCAAATTCGCGTAACCTTGGAGGTTTAGCGGCGAATTCATGATCATGACATCACGTACATTTCATATGGACTATGATTAGTCTACATTTCATTGACATCATGTGCATCTCATTAGTACATTCACGACATTCCATTTCACCTTCAACGCGTAATTTTTATATTTAATAATTTTTATCGCGTGAGTTTGTATTTTGATTATTTAACCCGTTACTTTCAAAAATGATCCCGAGGTATTTTTAAACTTACATTTAGTTCATAAAAACTATATTTTTAGTTTTCCAAGTGTTTCAAATATTTTTGGTACATTAATCGTTAAAGTTTAATTATTACGTCGTTTTCTTAAAAATTGTACGATAATTATTTTATCACTCAATTTTCACAAGGAAAGTATTTTTACAATTTTTATCATCTCAATACAATCTATTTTGACTTATTAAAAACTTACTTGCACCAAAAATTTCCATTTACCTTATAAAAAGAAATATACTTACACAAATTCTTACACTTGTTATCAAAAGTCTTACAAATAATACAAGTATACAATTTAAAAAAAAATATATATATATAAATATCTTGTTACCTCCCCCCTTGGCCGACCAAGGGGGAGGGGAGGCAATTAATATGGCATGGTGAATGTTTTCTCAATTATTTCATTTAACTTAAAAGTCTACTACTACTACTTTTCTCATTCATTCTCATTTCATTCACAAGTGTTAAAAATTAGTTCTCTCCTTTCTTTGAGTCTTCAAGAACCGGCCAAGCATCAACAAGAACCAAGGGATCAAATTTTTGCTAAATCAAGTGTGTTTATCAACCTAGATCATATCCTTTTTATGGTTTTGAAATAAAAACCAAGGATATTTAAGTTAATCCTTGTTACCTAGCACCTCTTCATTTTCACTAGTAAGCATATTCTTATCATTTTTATGTTTCCTCTTCATTTTCATATGTTTCTTTTCATTTTTGGAGCTTATATGCATGTTATGTGATTTATACCATTTATTTCATGATTTTAAAGTTATATATACAATATGGTCATCCTATAATTACTCCCATGGTATTCTTTGGTCTTGATGGTGATTAGGAACCCATGACACCCTAAGAAGGTGTATGGTAGGATTAGATTAGCTTTGGAGTTGATTTGAAGGGATTAGAATAGGTTTTGTCCGAGAAAAACTATTTTAAATAACTATATTTTACGTTCTGTCCTTAATTCGAATTTCTGGAAAAACCAACAGTTGGTACGACATTTTAGCCTTGATATTTAGAAAATATACTTTAAAACGAATCCGTGGCCTTTTGAACGGATAAAAACGGAGTTATAACGAAGCCGTGGTGAATTTTTAAAGTTTGACGACGAAACGTACACTTTTCAGAAAATTCAGCTTTGCTGTTTTTAGTATTTTCGGGTCAAAAATGAGCCTTAAGCTTCACAAATTATTTCGACTAGTCAAAAATATATTAGTTTACTTTGATACGAAGCTAAGGACGTATTATACGTAGAAAACGGATTTGAAACGACAAATATATGCACGTTTTTATAAACTTGTCGTAACTATTATTTTCTGAAAAATTTTATTATTTCTACGATTCAAGTATTTCATTAGCTGTAAGGGCTATGTTTGCGGCAGTTTTTAACCATGATGTGAAACTTTTTAGAACAAAATGTCTTCTAGTAAAATCAAGTTCACCGGCCATATTTTTCAAAACAAAAAGCCGTTTGTCAAGCGGAGTCATAGTAAATTATTTACGGATGTTCAAACTTGGCCGAAACTCATTTTCTGCACACAATTAGCAAAAACCACTATCTTTAGCCTTTGATATCTTTATGATCGAGACCTTTTGGACGAAAACTCCTGAACTGAAACTTTTAGATATCGATACAAACTTTCCAAAACCGTCGAGTTCGTTCTCTAACGATCGACGTACACTGTTTTACGACTACTTTTCCGGAGTCATTTTTGTTAATTTCATGGTTTTTCCGACGACATTGTTTTACGACGAAAAGTGGTTATTTCACCAAAAATCATTATAAAACCATTGTAGGATGACATTTTGACGTAAAAACATGTAAAGTCATTTTTGAAGGGTCAAGACGTCAAAAGAGTATTTTTCGACGACAAGTGATATTTTCAAACTCGTAAATGGTATAAATAACATACGAAGTGCATGCATAACATTACATTGCAACTCATGACATATCATATCATTGATAATAGGTCCCGGTTGACGCATCACATTAAACCTCAGTGTACTCACTTTTGCCGTTATTCCAGTTTATCCAAGTGAGTTTTCATAGCCCCGTTTTACATGCTTTCGATTATTTTCAAACCCACGGGGGAGAATACATTGCACTACATTTTTTTTTTACGATACCAAGTATGCTAAATTCATTACATTGCTTAAGTTACCACATATGCCAATTTGAAAGTCCCCATTACTTGAACATGAACCGTTAATCTTTGAAGCGAGGATGAGTGGATAGATCTATCGAGGGTGACGCCTCCATCCGGGTTGGTGAATCCCAACCAGGCAAACGGATGCATTTCATTTGATCACGTTACGGAGTTGTCTGGCAAACACTCTGCAGGGGCATACATTATTGAACAGTCTAGTTTCGGGGTCATGGGCTTAGAGCAATTGTAACATTATTTTTACGTGACTGGATTGTCATGCATAATCTATACTTGTGTAGTCGTATAAAACATTTACATAAACCTATGATTTCTCACCAACATTATTGTTGACGTTTTTAGCAATGTATTTTCAGGTAACTGAGGCATTCATCATGACATGGTTTAGGGACCTACATTTTGAGTCGCGGCGTCGACTTACATTATGTACATTATGGCACTTATTTCAAAACATCGTTTGGATTTGTAACATATTTGTATTTTCGCAAGCTTAGTAAACCTTTTGGGACCGATGTTGTACTCTGATTATGTTTTTATGAAATATCCAACGATGTGTTTTTAAAACGACACTTTAGGTCGTTCAATATAACTGTGATGTGGTGCTATGACAGTCAATCCCCAGGAATTCCATTCCGCTGCAAAACAGGTAAATTGGGGGTGTGACACGTATGAACTTCGAAATGTAGGATCAATGAAAGAATAACTATAATGACTTCAAAGACTTCTTCTACTCGAACCAAAGACTTGTTTTAAAAGAACCCGAACACTTGTTCCTTTGTCTTCCTTGTGTTTTCTAGCAAGCTTTCAAGAGAAGGATGTTTGAAGTGTTTGTAAGTGTGTGAGGAAAGAGACTCCAAGGGATGGCTTTTATAGCCAAGTGTGGTATGGCCCTATCCTATATTTTACTTCCTAGCATGCCTAGGATTGTAGTAAAGAAAAAGAAAAACTACTAATCCTGCATGAATATTGGCTAGAAATGGGCGTGGGAGTTTAGTCATGTCGAGGGTGAACAAGGGAGACGCATTATTCCTTGGACAACAAAGCTAAATGAGAGGTCAAAGTCTCTTTAGGCCATCTAGCTAGTGTATAGGTGTTAGGTTTCTTTGTGTTCGGCTAGTTATACGAACAAAAGGGAGTGTTCCTTTGTTGCTTTTGTGTATATTAAAAGAGTTAGGATACAATACGTCCCCATCAAACAACAAAATCTATGCACCTCCGTGAAGCTTTGAAAAGAACAATAAATGTGTGTGTGTATTGGCTATGATCAATCAATTTTTAAATCCACAAGGGGGTAGGATTTTGTTCCATTTTAATGTGTATGTAGCAAATGTGTGCCATTTTAAGCTAGTTTTCTTTAAGTCATTATCTAGAATGCCATATCAAAGTATACATGTGAATTATTCAACGCATGTGACTTTATCTCATCTTTAGGGCGGCAAAACCAAGGGGTAAAAGGAAGAATATTTATTATTAAGTGTATTGTGTGTACCCGTACCGTAGAAACTGTACTGTAAACGATATCGTATCTTCGTGTAACATACTTTCTCGGTAACCGTAAATTATAAAATTTATATCTTCAGAGACGTTTTGACGAGCGTAATAATATAGTATATTTACTACTTTGTTTGTTCAAAATAAATTCTTGGCCAGTATTGAGTCGCTGTCGGTAACCTCTCGTTGTCATGTTTTGATCTTCAGTAAATATCAGGAGATAATTAATTTGCATCCTTCGTTTATCAACGTTACCCGTGGTTGCACGTTTCAAATAAAAAGTAAAAATTTAGGCGTGAAAATGCATAAGAGCGTTTAATTAAATTTAGATAAACGATTACTTTATTCTTTACAAGTGAATAATGACTTGGGAATTTACGGGTGCTTACAAACCAAGTACTTCCAATGCGGACTAAATAAGGGCTTCTTGAATGTCGTTTCTGTTAAAGACCCTTCATATCCAATATCACGCAAAGTATCCCAAAGAAGTTGTTTATCAAATCAAACAGCTCCTTCTGCATCATCAAATAATAAGTCTTCACGAATTGATGCTTCAGTAACTTTCACAATCCTGCCAGCAACTTTAGCTTGAATATACGAATCATCATTCTCCATGTGAATCCTAGCAGTTGCCCAAAACTGTTGAATCCAGGGCTCAATGATATCTGGTTCAACCAATAGTGCATAACTAATTGGATACCCCGTGAGAAAATCAATGATGTCATGGAATGCGACATTAGCATCAGTTTATCCAAATTTGCCACCATGTTGTGTTTAGAAACGGTGTTTCGGTTCGCCATTGATGATTGGAAAAGTGAGTGATTTGATGAATAGATAATTGTTAGAGAGAGAGAATATGGAAAAGATTGATAAGAATAAAGATGAGAGGAAAAATAGGAAAGTAGTTATTTATAGGTGGGATTTAAAAAATACATCCCATAATAACAAAGTTACCGTTATTTGAATTTTACTCCTCTTTTTGACCGTTGAAACAGTACTTTGATAAGACAAGCAGTTCTTTCCACGTGTGCGGTACTTTCCAAAGCAGTACTTTCAGTGCAGTACTTTCATAAAACAAAACAGCAGTACTTTTCCATCCTCTTCTCTATAATCACAAAAACTCCAAATAGGCATTTTATTGCCTCCCCTTAAGCAAAGCATAGGACTGTCTAACTAACTAATCAGTCCTCCCCTTAAATGTAGCTTAGTAATTAATCATTCCAATACTTACCACCAAGTGATTAAATCGTGAAACATCAAATCCTTTGGTGAGTAAATCAGCTACATTATCATCGGTGCGAACCTTGACAACATTAATGAGCCTGTGCTCATAACAATCTCTGATGAAGTGATGCCTAATCTGAATGTGCTTGGTCTTGGAGTGATAAACAGGATTCTTCACAATGCAAATTGTACTCTCATTATCAATGTTGATAGGAGTGTTCTTGAAGTTGAACCCATAATCCAAAAGTTGATTCTGCATCCACAAAACTTGTCCACAACAGCTTGCAGCAGCCACATATTCTGCTTCAGTGGATGATGTTGCTGCAATAGTTTGCTTCTTACATTGCCATGAGACTAATCTTCTTCCAAGATATTGGCATCCTCCAGTGGTTGATCTTCTATCATAGTTGTCACCTGCATAATCACTATCTGAAAAAGCTTCCAAGTGAAAAGGTGAATCCTTTGGATACCACAACCCTAACTTAGGTTGTTGTTTTAAGTAACTAAAAATCCTCTTCACTGCATTCAGATGGGAAACCTTAGGTGAGACTTGATATCTTGCACATAAACAAACAGCAAACATGATATCAGACCTAGATGCAGTTAAGTACATAAGACAGCCAATCATAGATCTGTACAGCTTGACTTCAACAGGTTGACCATCTTCATCCTTGCCCAATGAGTTGATAGACTTGATAGGTGTAGTGACTGGCTTCATAGCATCAAAATTAAACTTCTTAAGAATGTCAGAGACATACTTGTCTTGACTTATGAGAATTCCCTCCTTTGACTGCTTAACTTGTAGCCCCAAAAAGAAAGTCAATTCACCCATTGAACTCATTTGAAATTCATGTTGCATCAGCTGCTCAAACTCCTTCACCATGGTCTATTTTGTAGCTCCAAAGATGATATCATCTACATAAACTTGAACTAGCATGATATCCTTCTTGTCTCTCTTGATAAACAAAGTCTTGTCAATGGCTCCCCTCCTGTAACCATGTTGCAATAAGAAAGTAGAGAGCCTTTCATACCAAGCTCTAGGAGCTTGATGAAGACTATAAAGAACTTTAACAACTTTGTAGACTTTGTTTGGATGTGTAGGATCTTCAAAACCAGGAGGCTGTTTGACATAGACCTCCTCTGTAATAGTGCCATAAAGAAAAGCACTCTTGACATCCATTTGATAAACCTGAAAGGCCATATATGATGCAAAAGCAAGGAATATACGTATAGCTTCAATCCTTGCTACAGGAGCAAACACTTCATCATAATCTACTCCTTCTTCTTGTCTGTATCCTTGTGCAACTAACCTTGCCTTGTTCTTGATTACATTTCCTCTTTCATCTCTCTTAACTCTGAAAACCCATCTTTTACCAATAACTTTCTTGCCATCTGGTAGATCACATAATACCCAAACTTCTTGAAGTTTGAATTGAAGAAGTTCTTCTTGCATAGCTTCAACCCAAATTTCTTTAGTTAATGCTTGAGCCATATTCTTGGGTTCTTCTTGAGAGATAAAACAAGTAAACATGCATGTTTGATGATCCTTATGATTCAGCCTATTTTGTTTGAACACAAAGCTAAGTAAAGCATTGTGTGGTTTAGAAAAACCCTTAGCTTTGGTTCTGGTAAGCACTCCAGAATTAGAGGGTCCAATAATTTTGTAGGATCGTATATTTTATTGTGTTTGATGATTCGGGTGGTCTTGGGAGATCAAAATACAAGTTTGCCATTAGAGAGAGAAAGTTAGAGAGTTGGGTGTTTTCTTGGTAGAGAGTTACTTCACAAAATGTAGAATATTAGATTGAAAAGCACCACCCCTTCCATCCATGGAAGGGGTATTTATACTTACAAACATAACGACCTCCTATCGGCCTGTGGATCAGGTATACAGTGGGTAAAGACCCGTCCTTCCTCCACGGTGTTGCACTAAGCTATACTACGCTACAAACTAATAAATAAACTACTAAATAACGTGACTAACGACAAGTCTATGAGCTAAATTAAGCTAGATAACATTTGGGGTGACCGACTCTTCACTATGGAATTTTCTAATTCCTAACAATCTCCCCCTAAGGGAGGTCACCCCATGTTTTACATTTCAAATCCTAGCATTCTATTCTTGACTTTGTTCTTGAGCTCGTAGACATGAATTCTTCATTTCCGCAATCTTTGTGCTTTTGTAGCGATTCTTCAAAGTCCGCGTAGTTTTGTACTTTGAGTGGAGGTCTTTGAACTGATCCACATCTTGATGATCTTTGAGCTTTCTTTGAGATCATCAGCCACAGTAAATCTCTGGATCACCCTTTATTGTGTTGCCATCATGTGAAGTTGTGACTTTCGGACCGACATGCTCACACTTTTGAATCATGACATCTTTCCATCAGAGTAGCGGAAGCCTTACTGGTTCATGATATTTGCTGCAGCGAAGCATAAGCATAGTATGAAATATCAGAGCCAGGTTATGTAGATATGCACCAGTCATGATTTCTTCAAATTAAGTGTGGACGCTGTGAGCATGCGGCTTTGGATTGACTCCTCAATTCTGATCAGCTGAAACCGTCCAAATGTACCTGCAAACAACAGTTAGCAATAAAACACACGAAAGTGTCTTTGATCACTTTCGTTGAATTGAGGTACACGGCCCACGGTTCCCCGTTGATCAGTACAAGTACTGCCTGTGATCAGGTAGGATTCCTAAGAATCTCCTTGACAGGGTTTCGCAGCTGTTCTAGCTGTTCTCAAACCGGAACGTCTCAAAGAAGACAACACGGAGTGAGTGAACCAGCAAATTGAGATTCACTGATTGATGAAAAATGATTTGAAAAACAATCGCGTATTGCTTAGAATAAAGAGTTTTGCAATACGACGAAGGTTTTATGAGAAAGATCAATTTTCAATCAAAACACTTTTTGTATTTGAAAATAGTACACAATCGACGTGCTAGTGAAAAGAAGAGATTCGTACCTTGACCGGTTTTTCTAAAAGTATTTTTCAATCAGAGATACCTTTTGAATTTTGAAAACATAAGTACACATTCGACGTGCTAGAGAAAAGAAGATTTGCACATCGAACGGTTTTTCCAAAAGTATTCGTCAATTCCATTCCTGTACCAAGGTTGATTCAAGATTGAATCTCCCCATCGTTTCTATCCAGTTGTCACAAGCTTGACCTTACAAGAAGATCACACATGTCACCCACCAAGAGCTTGTTTGATGTTGGCTCTAGAAGGATTTCCATCTTCATCGTGAATACTTTTACATACCACTCAGATGTTCTGGCAATACCACAAGGATAATGCGTAGGACTCTTAATATATACTTACTTTCCACATTGTGTGAAAAAGCAAGTCTTCAAGAATTTAGTGTCCTAACGAGATATTGTGGATGATCTCTTGGCTCTAGACTCAATAGTGCACTTTTGGTTCCTGTGCCGGAGACTAGGGAGAGGGTCTCCTTCTTCAATATCAACAATCTCTAAGAGAAAGTCGATAGATTATGTAGGTTCCCCGTGAGAATGAAACAAGCCCTTTTAAGAGGAACTTGAGTGGTTTGGGAAGTTTAGTGCAGTGCGTCACTGGGTCCATGACGTCTTGTCTTCAATACCAGTGTTACCTTGGTAAACACCAGTAGCATATGTATTGAACCCGGTTACTGCCCTAAGGTTGAATTGATGGAGGGCTATTTCTTTTCATCCTTTTTCACATTCAGTTCTTTTTCATTCTTCAACCCCTTCAGTGCTTACCGAGACTTCATTACTAGAACCTTGCTGGGTTAATTCCAGTACTAGCTCTGTCTCAGTCCGCACTCTTCCCATATCTCACTTTTCTCCTTTTTTCATCATACCTAAAGACTCTACACTATCTAGTGGATTGTCCCTGGGTAGATCCCTCCGGTTCTGGCGGATCGTGGGAACAAATACCTAACCTAACCATCCTTATAACTCCGTGCATAAAGTAAATTGGTCGGTCTTTTGGTATTGTTCTTTCCTTCATGAAACCAATTGAAAAATCATTTGGAAAAACAATCAAGGTACTTGTGATACGAGATCAAAGCATTTTGTACCTTAATAGTTTTGATCATTTAGAAAACCTCCCCCTCAACATGTGCGTGTGATTTAGAAATTGTTTGGCACATGGAGGCAAGAGGACTTTGAAATATTTTCTTTGATCACAATTTTCATACGAAAAAGCCATTTGATTTTCATTGGTAAATTCTCCCCCTCAATATGTGCATAGGATATTTGAAAACATTTTTTATCACATAGAGGCAAGGGTTCTTTTGAAGCACATCCACAATCACAAAATCCATTAAGAAAACCATTTGAAAACACAATCAAGGTACTGTATAATCTCTTTTAAAAAACTTTTGTACCTCGATGGTTTTGCTCCCCCTCAATATGTGCTTCGAGATTCGAAAGCGTTTAGCACATACGAGAGAGCAGCCTGCACAATTGAATCCAAACGATCACCTTTTATCAAATTTCATTATTAAATCACAAATTCTCCCCCGATCAAAAATATCAAACCCTTTGAGATTTTGGATCCCAAGTGATTTAATACGGTTTATAAAACATGGGAGAATATGTGGCCTGGTTTAAATACTCATCATGTTTTTGGATAAATCCTCCTCCTCAACATGTGCATTGTGTACGTTTGGCACATGGAGGCAGGAGTGCCTTTAAAGGACTAAAACCAATTCCATTTAAACAGATTTGAGATTTAAATCACGATCTCTCACCCGATCAAAAATTTCAAACCTTTTGAGATTTGTGATCCCAATTGATTTAAATCATTTAAAAGAGTTTGGGGAAAGACGTGGCAAGATTTAATTTTTGAAAAATGACAGATAAGGACCAATTTAAGACATTAAAGATTGTTAGTGTCAGGTATGATAGTTTTTAAGAGATCTTTTAGTAAAATAAAACAATTTCACAATCAAACAAGAACAGAAACAATTTCATTTTGAAAGACCTTGATTCTAAAGAAAAAATCATACCATGACATAACATTAAATCTTTAGATCACCACTTATATTGTACAATCCGGACTTTTATGAAGCAATATTGTTTGAAAATAATTTATTTTAAATCACTCTCCCCCTCAATCGATGACCGTAGTCGATAATTGAGTGACTCAACTTTTGTTAAAATGAAGTCCGGTGATTTTCAAAATTAAGTCCAATTAATTTTCAAAACAATATTTTCCATTTTCAAAACAATTTAATCAAATTATTCAAAATTGTTTAAAAATGGTATCCTGCACAAAGATACGTTAGGTGGTTGAGAAGCTTCCGTTGTTGCTGTAGGGCTTGGAAGAAAACCGTCTGCAGAGCAGTGAGACTTCTTCTTACGTTGCATTTTGAATGCCAACTGAGGTCAAATTAAGTTCCGTTTCTTTAATCACATCGAAGAAAACCATCTGCTGATGCAGTGAGACCTCTTACGTTGCATTTATGCCAACTCTCCATTGAAGTCCAATTAAGCTCCGTTTCTTCATTTGTCAACCCAAGAGATAGTTACCCTTTCCTTTCGGCATCCAATCATCATCAATAGTGGGATCCGGATCGGGAACATCTTTATAACCAATATACCTGCATACGTTAGTGAACACACATACAGATATATGGTGGTCGACATCACCCATAACAGCAATCGACTAATTAAAGTCAATTCAACATAACAATCAGATCATATAAGCATGGGGTTTATGTGTTAATCAAACTCTAATCATCTAAACCTAACAATCATATCCTAAATTCCTAGTCCTTCGACACAGGAAAATATCATTTTTAATTAAGCACGTAGGATAGTTAAGAAAGCTCGTTAGATGATATGGATTTGAAAACATTCTCCCCCTCAATCAATGACTCAATTTGTGAAAAGTTTAAGAGTGCTGAAGTCATCGATTGAGTTTTTGCGAATTAATACGAAAACTCTGATCCTGATTGATTTTTCAAGCAACTCATTTTACCGCCATTTTGAAATACAACAAATATTTTTCTGAAGAATTTTAGACGGAAAAACATTTGTGTAGGAACAGCATTCCTTCGGCATACTTTCCTCATTTGTTTTTAGGATAAGTGCACGAAATATTTGAAAAATTGGTATAGCGCAGCACTTTCCTTTCTTTTGAAGAGCGGGTTGCTATCTGAAATAATAGCAAACCATGGTTTAAGCGCGGGTCATAGTCTGAAGTAACTGCAAGCCATTATTTGAAGCCCGGGTTACAGTCTGAAATGACTGTAAGCCATAGTTTGTGACATGTTTAGAAAGAAATATTTACACCTCCTGCTCGAACTTCATCTAAAGTCCCGTGCCATTATTGAATGACATTTCTAAGACCGTAGATGTTATCGATACTAGAAGACATGTCTTTAGAAAACATATTTTTGGTATTTTTGAAATTTTCTGATTTTTATGGGTTTTTGAAGGTTTTATATTTTTTCTATTTTCTTTTTGTAGGTTTTATATTTTTGTATTTTGTTTTGCTGGTTTTATATTTTTGTATTTTGTTTTTCGAATAAGTATTTACAAGGATAGAGTAGATTATATAGTTTAAGAAGATGATGATACGAGTACCGAGATAAGGATATCAAGCAGCCCCGTTGTAGAAGATAGAAGTCATCATCCCTAAAACTTTCACCACCAAAGCTTTCGAGGCTCTTGCATTGAAGAAAGAAATTGAACCATCTGAAAGTGAGACTTTGGCAGCTTCCCCCCAAACCGAAAATCCTATAGCTGAGCAGATTCAAAGCTTTCTTTCAAGCTTCTCTTAGCCAGGTGCACAAAGAAGCACACCATTATCATCGGACTTGCTGCTCCTTTTAAGAATAGTCACCGTGATTCTTCGTTCGAGGTTATATCATCCAAAAGAACAGCAACATATCATCCCACACATAAATAACACTTCTCAAATTTCCTTTCAACTGACGTCTGAAGCGATCCATTCCAAAAGGTGTCAAGAGAACAATTCCCCCCAAGTAGTTGAGTTGATGCAGTCAGTCTCTTTGTATAATGCTCAAGAACTCTCCCGAATACACATCATGAGGGTAATGAAGAACAACTCCCCAATGTTCACATCTTTCATTCCTGATGAATGTGTATGAAGCTCAAGAACCCGAAGTACACCAATATTCAAGAACTCTCCCGAATACACATCATGCCCGGAAGGAAAACACCTCCCCAATGTTTGTGGTAAACAATGGGTTTCTTCCCTGATGATCGTGTATGAAGCTCAAGGACCCGAAGTACACACATTCCCCAAAGAGAGAACAACCGATAACATTGAAGAAGCAAGCCGAATCACTGATTATCTCTGCGGGTGACAATCTCTACGGATGTCAACACCGGAATAAGTGATTATATCTCTGAATCACAGATTAAGCCCTCAAGTGAGACAGCTGAGCGCCCCCAATGTACACAATTCTCTCTCCCCTGATGATTGCGATAACATCGAGATCATCACACACCAGTGTACCTCTTATATCTTCAGAAACATTCTCTAACATCTCTTCCCCCACATAGTACTAAACGCTTTGATGAGTAAAACCTTGAGTTTCTCTGCGGTCATGACATTTGTTTTCCCGGGATAACTTCAATCACTTAGAAGTATTAAGTCCATCAAGTTTACTCGCCATGAGTCAAACCTTGAGTTTCTCTGCGGTAATAACATTTGTCTTTCCGGGATATCTTCAATTACTTAGAAGTATTAAGTTCATCAAGTTTACTCGCGTTTAGATGCTTGTCTCCTTCCCCCTTGCTGGTTTTGACACTTCAGAATCAGCAACTCTTTGTAAGCCCAAATACTTGAAATCTTTAGAGAAGAACACTTGAACTCTTGTGGGAATCAACTTGCTGAAGTACAATGTGAGCAAATCTAATTGGGGATTAAATCTGACATATCACTTTCCCCCAATTAGTGCTCTCCCCTAAACTGACAAGGCCCGGGATATGAAGAAGTCTTTGGATAATCAAATGCAACTTGTCTTTAGTCTTCTAACATGCAGCAGAAAAATGTAGAACAGACTGTAGACTCGACCTTCTTCATTATTGTCCAGTTGGGGAATAGATAATTAACATCTTCAACTCACACCAAAAAGCATCTCACCAAAAAGCATCCCAATTAACTTACATCTTGCATATCCCCTTAGCTAAAATCCCTCCCAATCAAACAAGAACAGAAGGATGTTCATCAAGAAAAACAGCAATCAGGCCTCAACGACCACACAAGATGGTAACACCAAACTACCAATCACATCAAAAAAGAACAGAGAGATTGTTCAGAATCATCATGTTGATGTATACGTGAAGCATTAACCGGAAGCACTTTGTCGATAAACTCATCAATCCGAGTGAAGATGTCAACCAACGGCTCTTCGAAGAAACACCATGTAAAGATGATCCGATCAGTAGAAGCTCGGTTCTTACATGAGTTAGGAGCCGTTTGACCATTTATTCTCATAAATCAATCAACCATGTAAAATTATCACACTTTTTCTCCCCCTCAAGAATTGCATACGGAGATGCCATTCTTGATTAAACAAGTGAAAATCATCCAAATGTAGTCAATTCACACTTCTCCCCCGCAAAATTAGCACAGGATGTTGCCATCGTCATCATAGTTGAGCAAGTGGAATAAGAAAACAATCATCGGTAGTCCGGTTCACTTGATAAATGAAAGCGCGCGGAAAAAGCATGAAGCATGTTGATGAGAATGGTCATTAATGAGAAGATTTCTCTTCTTCCGAAGATAAAGTGCACTGACACGTACACTTTTCTTTTCTTTGAGGAACGAGGCATGAACTGTAGTGTTCATACGTCATAAGAAGATTTCTCTTCTTCAGAAGATAATGCGCACTGAAACGTACACATTTCTTTTCTTTAGAGTACGAGGCATGAACTGTTGTGTTCATACATCATAATCTCTCTCTTTTCAGCTCTCTTAGCAAAACATGTAATCAACCCCATTATCATTCTGTAGGCCCTTTGTCGTGACAGCTGATGGAGAAAACCCAATATGATGAATTTGACCTGAAGTAAACTAACCCGAACTCGTGACTTAAACTTACACATATGTAACAAAGAGCGGTGTTGAGACTTCATGCCCATTTGAATCTCTAAGTACTCTATACTCTTCAACCAACCAACCATCAAGTATAAGACGTACATTACCTCTTGAAAATCCACAAATGAATGTGACACTGAGCACTACAACGTAACTCCTTTAAGAGATAGTTATTTTGAGGTGATAAGAGCCCAATTCCCCCAAGTGGTAAAAGAAGAGGTAAAAGTCACTCAACAATAACTAGATTTCCAAGTCTTCGTTTTTGATAATAAGCTCGAACAAGGATCTTGAAGAATCTTCATCCAACCATCCCCGATACCTTCAGATACTATGTACACTCGCCCGTGATATTTCACTTCAACCTCAAATAAATAATAGTGAGTTAACCCCGTTGTCACATCTTGTTAAAAGCTCAAATCTAGCCTCCTTTGACCTTAAAAGTGAACATTGATAATGGTTTCATCCCCACCATGGTTAAAAGCACATAACCCCGTAAAACCATGTAATAACCAAAATGCCATGACGACTATCCAAACACATATCCAATATATGAAGTACACCCTTTTATCCCTTCTTCGAAACAGAAACCGTAGCACCAGAATCAAGTAAGATCCATAATTATACTTTCTCTTCTACAAGATGATTCCATCATTACGGGATTTTACAACTCTATGGTTTAAACCGAGAAATAGTTTCTTTCGCGGGATTTTACAAAACCAAGAATAAACCATAAGATAGATCCGGAAATGCACTTTACTAATACCAGGATGTTTCCATTGTCACGGGATTTTACAAGTCTATGATTTAAACCGAGAAATAGGTTCTTTCGCAGGATTTTACAAAATCAAGACAAAACCGTAAACAATGTCAGCTTGAATGTGTTATGACGACTTTGGTTTCAGAGAATATATGTTTTTAGGGGAACGTGCAACGGTTCGTTAACGGTTCATTTACCAACATCAACAACATCATCAACCATCCAATAATCACTTTGGTAAACACATAATTCACGCATTCAATCGGCTATTGTAGTGACCACATGGAGAAGTAAACCCGATATACCAAATTTGATCATGAAGTAGAATTCCTCAGATTTGTTACTTAACCTTGTACTAATCCATGTGAAGAAGAAACGGTGTACCCAATGTACAAAACCTCTTGACATTCTCAATAGAGTGAGACACCGAAGTGATAGCTACGTTGTGGGTTAAGTGAGCAGAATCACAAACGCAACTAAATAGCCAAGTCTTTATCACACTCTATAAAAGCCCAAACAAGTCATCTTCGCGGAAGGGTAGAAAGAAAGAAGACGAAATAAGTAAACGCGCCCGGAAAACCTCACTTCAATTCCAAATAAGAAATACCGTACAATCAACTCCGTAGTCGAATTTGTTCAATTAAATCAAGCCGTGACAAGATATTTTCCGTGAAAATGTGTACACCAAAGTATCAAACCCCATAGCCCAACAAATCTCATCATCAAATCTCATCACACACCAAATCATATCGAATCTCAACGAATTCAAATCATTTTCAACAAGTCTCATATAATCCATGATCCAATTTTGAGAAGCCCATCCGCAACTAGGAACCCGATCCAACACCCGATCAATTTTAAGCTTTATAAGACCCATAATCAATTATGCTCATGTTCCGGTTTAATTAATCAAGGTTTTATCAAGGTCATGTTCACAATCAATAATAGTCCATATAACTCAAATAAACTCCAACTCACATCTAGTAGATGAGATCCCACGTTAACCACACATCACAAAACTTCATATTTGTGTTCAACATTAAGCAGATTCAAAGTGTATGTCTATAATGTGATGTAAAATCAAGTGACATATATAAGGATTACTCTCGGCCCATGATTAAATCTCTTAATACCCACTGTAAGGCAAGCTCATTACCAATGAATTTATCTCGGCCCATGAATGACTAACGTGGCCCATGTCCAAGTGTTATCCAATATTGGCATATAGTAGTAAACCATCTAGGCCCAAGTTAAAATGGTAAAGCCATATCCAGTCGAAATCTCCAATCCAACCTCACAAAACGTACGGTATACAAATGAGTTGCCCTAAATATTGGGGAGTATTTAAAGGCTTATGTCACATACTTCATATCCCTAAAATACTTTTACCAACCCTAAATACATTCTCAAACACAGTCCGCCTCTCACCTTCTCACACCGATCCAAACCCTAATCAAATATTAGTCCGCCTCCAACAAACAGATCACTCAAACCCCATCTCACAAAATAATACTCTCCTCTACTCTATCTCATCACTTCTTGTATCAGTCCATACCAGATTTATCATCACACGATCAATATATCCTCGTCACAGGGATGGCAGAAAGCTCATTGATTCGCCACAGGGATGGCTTGAATCGAATAACACGTGAATCATGTAGAGTGTGCTGGCCATGGAAAGGTAGGTTTAAATTTGATTTTTGTTATTGTACCTTTGAACGAATAGAAAAGAGATGATAACAAAAAATTGTTATTATTCTTTATCTTATATATTCGGAGATTGACACAAGACTGATGATGATGATCTATTTCGTGTAAAGAGATTCTTGATAGTCTTGATGTACTTTTGTATCACACGAAATTAGATGGACTGAGGTCTCGAATAATCAGAGATGTTTACCCTTTTTGTTGATGATACAAAACCGAACCAAAGACTTGTTTTAACATAATTGTTAAGGACACCTCTTTAAGTTCGAATAATAACAAAAATGAAGCAAGCCTTCATCAGTAGAAGATCTGTGATGAATATTTTTATTCGTGTATAAGACCCTTGTGGTCTTGATGTTGCCTTTGAGTGCCACGATAGAAAGAAAACTGAGATCTTGTTATGATATGAGTCGAGTCTTGGTATGAATGAGAGTTGGATATGGTCTTTATCTGTTGTAAAAGATGTTTGACTGATGATGTTATGATGAAACTGAGGTCGTGATACAATTTTTTTGGTGTGATGATATATTGTTTATGGTCTTGGTCTATTCTCCTTCTACCTTTCTGTCCAAAACAAGTCGCTAGGTCTTCAAAACATGAGTCAAGTTGCTAGCATTTGTTTTTCAGTAAACAAGTCGCTAGCAACTTTATTTAGCCAAGTCGCTAGCCAAGTCGCTAGCCAATCCGCTAAACCAAGTCGCTAGCCAAGTCGCTAGCCAAATTTTCAAACCAAGTCGCTAGCATTTTGACACCAAGTCGCTACACCTTTTTAACTCAACAAGTCGCTAGCCATTTTTGCATAAGCAAGTCGCTAGCAAGTCAAGACTTACAAGTCGCTAACTATTTTCATTACAAATCGCTAGCATAGCTTTATAACTAAGTCGCTAGTTTATTTTATTTGACTCAATAGTCAAACAAACATAACTTGCTACACTCTTTAAAAGCACAAATCGCCAACTTGTTAATACAAGTCGCTACTCATTTAAACACTAATCGCTAGGTCAGATTCATTGCATTTGGACTGTTTTGTGACAAGTTGCTAACTTGAAAAGATGACTTATTCCGATGATTATTCCGACCACTTTTCCGTTTATCATCATACTTACCCAGAAAAACTGCATAAAAGATGACACTTTATGACTGTTTTGACCATGAAAACTTGACCAGATTCATACAACCCATCTAAAGATACGAATGTTTAGACCACAAAGACAGTTTAACCATTTGGACCACAAAACAGTTTCTTGACCAGATGTAACACAAAGAGAACAGTTTCATAAAGCTGTGTTAAAAAACAGTTTAACCATAAGAATAGACGGAAAACAAATAAGCCGACCACCAACATACATAAAAAACAGTTTCAAACACGAATCAAAACCACAAGAAAACATCAAAACACAACAACCTTGGCTCTGGTACCAATTGTAGGATCGTATATTTTATTGTGTTTGATGATTCGGGTGGTCTTGGGAGATCAAAATACAAGTTTGCCATTAGAGAGAGAAAGTTAGAGAGTTGGGTGTTTTCTTGGTAGAGAGTTACTTCACAAAATGTAGAATATTAGATTGAAAAGCACCACCCCTTCCATCCATGGAAGGGGTATTTATACTTACAAACATAACGACCTCCTATCGGCCTGTGGATCAGGTATACAGTGGGTAAAGACCCGTCCTTCCTCCACGGTGTTGCACTAAGCTATACTACGCTACAAACTAATAAATAAACTACTAAATAACGTGACTAACGACAAGTCTACGAGCTAAATTAAGCTAGATAACATTTGGGGTGACTGACTCTTCACTATGGAATTTTCTAATTGCTAACAGATTTGATCACTAGGATGATTCTTATGAATTCTTAAGATAGGAGTCTGTGGAACTTCAAAATTATCACCCAAATTTGTGAAATCAGCATCTTCATTGGAATCTGAGAAAATACCTTCATCTTCAAATTCATCATCAGTGTCTTCTAAGCCAGTCATGATAGGATCATCCAAATCATCCAAAGTGCTGTCAACAGGTGCAGCATTACTTTGATCCAAAGTACTATGATCAAAAGTACTGTGAGGGTGTTCTGTAGACTTACCCTTTTTCTTTGCTTCTTCAAAAGATCTTCTTTGATCATCATCAAAAGATTGTACTACTACATCTTGAAAAAGCAGGTTATTTAGTTCATCTTGTATAGCTTGATCTTCAGCAGATAATGAAGACTTTGGTTCATCAATACTTTTCTCCTTCTTGACAGCTATAGGTTCTTCATCAGGAACAACATCAGGTCTAATGTTGACTCCATGAACAATGTACTGTAAATCATCTTCCTTGTGATCTACTTGATTTTCTTCTCTAACAGGTACATAATTCATAGAAGGAGTCAAAACCTCAAGACCAAACATCCAATCAGGACCTTTGCCCTTCTGATTTTCTTGATCTTCTAAAAATTCAACATGAAGACAATCTTGAACTTTCTTGGTGACTCTATTGTACACTCTAAATCCTTTGCTATTGGTGCAGTATCCCAATAAATATCCTTCTTCTGACTTGCCATCAAATATTCCCAGATTATCAATTGTATTGATAATTGTAAGAGGGCATCCAAAAGGCTTCATAAATCGAATGTTAGGTTTGTTTCCCATCAGTGACTGATACTCTATTCAACACATAGCAAGCAGCACTTACAGCTTCAGCCCAAAATTGAATAGGTAATAAGGAATCTGCAAGCATTGTTCTGGCTGCTTCAATTAAAGTTATGTTCTTTCTCTCTGCAACACCATTCTGCTGTGGAGTTCTAGCAATACTAAACTCCCTCTTGATCCCTTTCTTAGCACAAAATTCATCCATAAGCTTGTTCTTGAATTCAGTTCCATTGTCACATCTAATACCTCTTACTTTGAGTCTCAATTGATTTTCTTGTTTAGACTTGCAACAGAAACATGTCCAAACAAATCCATGTACAGCAGCTCCAAAGGTTCTCTAATATGTCTTTCCTCAAGCTTCTTGCATGAAGCTTTGTGTTGTTTACCTTTCTTGCACGCCAAACATGAGTGATCATTCCTGTATGTTTTGGAAGGTAAACCTCTAACTAAATTGCCTTTGACCAATTTATTGATATTTTTGAAATTTACATGGCCTAATCTTCTATGCCACTGATGTGCTTCTTCAAGTGGTGCCTGTGCTAGCAAACAAGTTGCTCTTCCAAAAGAGTGAAGACTCTTCATATCTAGGATGTACACATCATTATTTCTTGGTACTCTCAGTACTACTAAGTTATCATCAACAAGCTTGAATTCAGGGGAAAGAATGAGACATTCTGTTTCAGTAAATAACACAGGGTGCTTCTTGTAACATATCTGAGAGACCGACAAAAGATTGAATTTGAGTTCCTTCACATATCTAACATTCTCAAAGTCTATACTTCCTGCTTTGATGGTTCCTTTGCCAGTTATTCTTCCTCCACTAGCATCATTTCCAAATGCAACTCTTCCTCCACAATAGGATCTAAAATCTGACTGAATCTCATTGTCTCCTGTCATGCTTCTAGAGCAACCACTATCCATAATTAGATGATCTTTAAGCTCCTTTTCTGGGTTACCTTGTACAAAGATAAACGATTTAGTTAATTTTAAGAACCCAAGCCATTACTGACTTGTGTTCCCCTTGTAGAGTTACATACTTAAATTCTTTAAGTATGTAATTCCCACTATCTTTAAGCACATGATCAATTATCTTTGGTTGTTCAAAAACTTGTGTTGGTTTTTCAATAAAAATCTCTTTTTCATCCAAGTTTTCCTTTTTATTTTCAACAAAAGTTTCTGATTCACTCACACTTGCTGAAAGTATTATTTGTTCCCCATCAGTACTTTCCTTCTTAACCCATTTGGTTTTAACTTATGGTGTAGAGTTCATTGATATAGTTACTTTCTTTGAGTTGTAACGCCTTCTAGATTGATAGTAATTAGATCTCCTAGGGTTCCTATTCCAAAAAGTGTTTGTGAAAATTGAGCAGTACTTTGAGAAGGTACTGGTTTTGGCTTAACAGTACCTTGTAAAGTGTTTGAAAAAGGTCTTATCTGGTGAGGGTACCTATAGTCCTGTGAGAAGTTGCTATGGTTAACCCTATGTGAATGATTCTAGACTGGTTTATTCTCCCTAGGTTTTTGGTTTGCAGATTTGGTCTTTGAGAAGTTGCTTAAATAATTTGAGTGAAAGTCACAGTCCTTTAAACAAAACACAGTTTTTGATCCATACTCCCGAAATTTCTTCCTTTAGGTCTATGATTAAAAGTATCCTTTCTTTTTGGTGAATGATGAAAATAGTTTTGACCAAAAATATTCCAAAAAGGTTTAGCAGTATTTTGAAAAGGTTTTCTTAAAGGTACTGCTGATTGTGCAACAGTACTTTGAGTTGAAGGTACTGCTTGACTCTTAACGTCATCAACCTTAGGTTTTTCAACAGTTTCTTTTGGGGTTTCAACACTAGATTTACCTGTAAGTTTCTTCCTAAACTCTAGGCTGTCTACTCCAAAACGAGAAACATTTGCCCTAAGTGGATGAAAACTACCAGTGGGATAAGGGACTGCATGATAACCATTGTCTTTCTTAAATTCTGGAGGTGTTTGACTAACTGATTCCTCATCACTAGATGTGTTATCTACATAATTAATGAGTTCATCATCACTAGTTGTTACATCCTCAAAATCAAGTTGGTTCTCATCACTAGGTGGGTTTTCCTCTATGCTACTAAAGTCCATACCAAATCCTAGTCTAGTTCTAATGTAGTCTCTTCTCTGTTTTTCAACATAACTAACATGAGAAAGACCAGATTGTCCCCAAGCAGCAAAATTTTCTAGCAATTCATCTCTCTCCTTAGTCAGCTTTTCAATCTCAGAAATCTTACATTCTAACTTCCATTCACTTAATTTTAACTGATAATCCTGTTGTTCATACTTTTCTGCCCACGCCATTTCATTATTTTCATGTGTTATAATTTTGGCTTCCATAGACTCTAAAGTGATTTGGTAACCAGCTACCTCTGACCTAGCCCTACTATAGTTATCTCTTTCAGTTACATAATCATTAAGCACTTTTTGATAAAAATTATGACACTTTGAGCATACCTCAGAGATAGGGGGTAAACTTGATGAAGTAGCTACCATAGCAAGCAGAACAGGTTCATCTTCAGTCTCCATGCTCCAATCAAAACTTCCTAGACCATCTCTGGATTCCAAAGCAGCATGTCCAGGTTCCTCATCAAAAGATGTGCTCCAATCAACCTCTTCCATTGATTCTTCTACAACTACCATACAATAGGTTACTGGTTCATCATCAAATTCAGCACTCCAGTCAACCTCTGACAGATTCTCTTGAGCAACCAAGGATTTTGTTTCGGTAATAGGAATTTCCTTTAATTCAAGCTTAGGTTTCTCAATCATCCTGTTAGCCTGATATTTAGCAAACTTGCATTCCCTTGCAAAGTGTCCAGTCTTTTGACAGTTAAAGCATTCAATCTTAGACTTGTCAAAAGTGATACCCTGTTTTGGTTTGATGTCGATGCCTCTTCCTGTTTTCTTCATGAACTTCTTGATCCTTGCAGTGATCATAGCAACTTGCCACCTTATATCAATTTCTTCAAGAGAATCCTCTTCAATTTGTGACAAATCCTCTTCATAAGTAACCGGTAGAGTGGCTTGATGAGCAAAGAATGAGCCTACGACTTCATCAGAATGGATAGTGTTTGTTGGTGATGATGTGGGGTTGGTCATGGTTGTGATAGAATGACCATGATAACTAACAGTACTTTGAGCAACAGTACTTTGAGTAGGATAAGCAGTACTTTTAGCGGAAGTACTGCCTCTCTTTTCAGACAACACAAACGCTATACTATGAGACTTTGCACTTGTTTGGCCATTCATCTCATGCTCATACACCTTCAGATGGATGTAGAGATCATCAAAGTCCATAGTGTCCAAACCAGGTTGTCCTCTGATCATAGTTGCAATCACATGCCATGTCGATGGCAAACTCCTTAAGAACTTCAAACTGGCATCTTCAACAGATACCTCTGCCTTGTATAACTCTAGCATATTGAGAAGATTTTGGAATCAATCATAGGCAGCATCAAGATTTATCTTTCACCAACAGTGAAAGTTTCAAACTGTTGCTTCAGCAGATTTCTGTGCATCTTCTTGGAAGCATCATTACCTCCAAACCTTGTCTTGAGAGCAGCCCATAACTGTTTAACATCCTTAGCATCATGAAACTTGAGTAGGTGACCATCATGTATAGCAGACAATAGTATGTTGAGGGCCTTCTCTTGATTTCTTATTGTAGCAGCAGGTAAAACGGCCTTAGGTGGTTTAGGTTGTCTAGAAATATCTACTGGTTCTACAACAACTTCATTACCTTTGACAATCACATTCCATAGTGCATGGTCTGTAATGGCAATGTACTGCCTCATCTTCATGCTCCATAGATCGTACTCTCCCTTTTTGATGATTGGTATTCTGAGTGAGGTGATGGATGGTGGTGGTGCAGCTTCAGTCGACATCTTTAGGATCTGTTGTTTAACTAGGTTTTAAGGTTTTCTTCTTAGTCAGTGTTTCCACACAAGCTCTGATACCACTTATTGGATCGATGTACTCTAACCAAACTAACTTATATAGCTTGTTAAGGGTTTAATAACCTCAGATAAATCCTAAGTTACTAACAATGAAACACTGAGCAAACTCTATTAAGTATGCGGAATTTATTTAACAAAGTTAAGAAGAATTCACTTTAACTTTAACAATTATATTAAAACTCTGAATCTGCTTGTTATACTGATTCTTTAACAACTCTAAAACTCTAATATCGTATTCTCTAAAAACTCTAATAATGCACGTACGTCTAATGCCAATCTAGGGGTCCTTTTATAGGCTTAAGGATAACCCTAGTCGGTTTACAATTACAAACCTTGTACGTCAAGTAATACTATACTAATCTTAGAACATTCTAGAATTACAAGATAATCCTTAACGATTTTGAATATCAGTCCTTTAATCATGCAGTACTTTGATGAATCGAGCAGTATTTTGACTTCATTCTTTAGCAGTACTTTGACTTCAATACTTTAACTCTTCAACACTTTGACTTTATATATCCCAACAACGTGTAAGAAGAGAATCACACCCACTGGGATAACTGAAGGGGAAAGGGGTTTGAACAAACTAAAGAATGCTATTTAACTGAGGTCATGTCTTTCTTTAAGCCACTTAAAGAAAAATTAGAAAGTCTTCAAAAGGGAATGGACATAGAGATTAAAGAAATGAAAAAAATGTTTAATGATATGGAACTTGAGGTCAGTATATATGAACGTGAGCTTAAGAGTAATGAAATAGAGATAAAGAATCTGCACATCATTAATGATAATCTGATCTCTCAATGTGTTGCTCAAGATGTGTTCTACACTGTTACAAATTGTTCTATTACTGTGTCTCAATTTCATGAATTAATTGTTGCATTAAAGTTTCCCATGATCGTGTCATTGAGCTTGAAACCACAAATTCAAATTTGCATGATAAAGTAGAACAGGATGATCATGATAATTTGGTAAAACATTATTCGAAACTGGAAGTTGAACATTTCAATTTACAACTAAAATATCAACATCTCAAAGAAAATGTTAAAACCTCAAATATCAAGACATCCTCGGATGTTCCTGAGTTTGATGCAGTTTTTGAAATAAACAAACATGACGAAAAGATTCGAGCTCACTGTAACACGATCAGAAGGATGAAAACCCAAATTTCACAATTAAAGGGTGAAAAGAACAATGTGAATGGCTCCCAAATGCCTCCTCCTAAAAACTTTCATCTTCAAAACATCATTAATGTATTACAACAAGAAAATGAAAAGGTTAAACGACACTTTAAAGAGTTATATGATTCAATGAAAGTCACTCGTGACAAGAACAATGAAAAAATAACTTCTTTCCAAAAGGAAATTGAGAATCTAAAGAGTCAGGTAAAAGGGAAAATGCCACTTGTCAGTAATGAGAATGTTGCATCAAAGGCATCTGCGGATTCTAAGTATACTGTGACTGTAAAATATATTCCTCCTCATCTTAGAAATAACGAACTTGTGTTTCATGACTATTTTTGTCACCTTAAGGATAGTCTAGAATGTCTCTGTGAGATTGTAGAAGAGGATCGCATAAATAAACCACTTGATAGTAAAGTTAGGTATGCATGCTTATATGCCAAATGATCTCAGGAGCTTTTAGAATGTTTAAGAGCAACATGTCCTAAATCCTTTTGTGAGAAAGATAAAGCTGTTATGCCTTGTTCTATGCCTAGTTCTAAGCATGAAACCCATGATATGCCTTGTTCTGTACTGAAAATCAAGCATGTGAGCTTTGATGTGCCTAAAAGTACTTCAGATCCCAGCACTTCTAGATCAGGAATGCAAAAAGTAGCAAAACCAACTAATGTTCCCATAATTCCCTCTACAGGAGTAATCAGTGGTACAAAAGCGAGCAGGTCAAAGCCTCCAGGCAATACAAAGCAAGATAGGACCTCGCAAGCTAAGAGTGATCAATGGAAGAAAGTAGAAGACCACCCTAGAAACATTAAGTTTGATTTGAATAAAACGAATCGTGTTGATTCTAGTATTAGCTATAAGCGTGTTGTAATTAATTCGAATTCTGCTACTTTTTGCAAAACATGTAATGAATGCTTGATTTCTGGTATTAATCATGAATGTGTTGTGAATAAGATGAGTAATACTGCAAAATCTCATGGTAAAATGGTTAACACTGGACTACAGGATAAACAGGTCAGAAGACCAAGGGGGAAGAGGGCTAGAAAACAATGGAAACCAATAGGAAGAAATTTGTAATGCAGGTTATCATTGGATACCTAATGGCCAAAAATTCAATCTTAATGAGTTATGCCCTAAATTATCTAGATCAATGCCAATTAGGAAATGGATGCCTACTGGTAGAACTATACCTTTAAGAAGTGAACATACTTTGAATAGATCTACTGTTTCTACTAGTCCGACATCTACCTCTAATGATTTCATTGACTCTTTTTCGGATGTGGATGTTCCAATCTCGTTTTCTAACCAAGTGGAACCCATTCTCGCATGGGGATCCAAACTATCTAGTCATCCATACTTGTCTGTGTTCAACTGCAGGTCGTTCAAATCGTTCTGTGGTACCTGGACTCAGGATGTTCCAAGCATATGACTGGAGATCGCTCGTGGCTCATGAACTTCATGAATAAATTTATCAGGACTGTTAGATTCGGGAACGACCATTTTGGGGAAATTATGGGTTATGGAGATTATGTGGTTGGTGATAGTGTAATATCTCGGGTATACTATGTTGAAGGTCTTGGTCATAATTTGTTTTCTGTCGGTCAATTCTGTGATTCTGATTTAGAAATGGCTTTTAGAAAACATATTAGTTTCGTTAGAGAACTTGATGGTGTGGAACTTTTAAGAGGAACACGTGGTACGAACTTATACACCATCTCTATCGAAGATATCATGAAGTCTTCTCAAATCTGCTTGTTGTCAAAGGCTTCGAAAACAAAGTCATGGTTATGGCATCGTCGTCTCAATCACTTGAACTTCGGCACCATTAATGATCTTTCCAAAAAGGACCTAGTAAGAGGCTTACCCAGATTAAAGTATGAAAAATATCATCTTTGTTCAGCATGCCAATTGGGGAAAAGCAGGAAATATGCCTACAAACCCAAACCCTCAAACTCAGTTATGGAAGTTCTTCATACTCTTCATATGGATTTGTGCGGACCCATGAGAGTGCAAATGAAAAATGGGAAGAAATATGTATTAGTCGTTGTTGATGACTACTCTCGATTTAGTTGGATAAAGTTTTTGAGTACAAACGAAGAAACTCCAGATGTCATCATCAAACTAATCAAACAGCTGCAAGTTCGACTTAACAAGACTATTAGAATTATTCGAACAGACAATGGCACTGAGTTTGTTAACGAAGACCTAAGTCAATTTTATGAAAGCATGGGAATTGATGCGCTCCCGAACAGTCAAGCTAAATCACACAAGCCTGCCACTTGTGAATGGCAGACCGTAACAAGCTTAAAACTGCTCAGGAACGAATGCAATGAAGATCTGAGGAGTATAGTGTTTCCCCGGGTCGTTATGTCCCAGCGAGCTATGCAATGGATTACCCAACGAATAGTGATCGAGAAATTTGAACGAAAAAGGGATTTGTTATGATTATAACTACAGAAAAAGCCAACAAATTACAACGGCTAAAATGCAAATTAAAGGAAATTAAAAAGATAAAAACTATTAAATAAACGCTATCACTATTTTTAAAAAGATGTTTTTGTGATTTTATAAAACAAAATAACTTAAATAAACTATTTTAACTAAAACGTAAACTTAAATTATCTAAAAACGTGATTTAAAATAAAAAAACGTACGTTAAGTCTAAAAATTACGCGAGTGCGCAAGCAAAAACGTAAAATTTGTGAAATAAAAGTCCTACAAGTGTAAAAACAATTTTTTTACGTAATATATGACAAAAGAAAATTTTAGGAAAAAGCGGAATATTTTTTTGAGTTTTATATTATTTATTACGAATTAAATACTATTTTAAACTAATTAATTAATTAAAAATACTAAACATTCTGAGAAAAATCTGAAAAAATCACAAAAACTACTTTGAATAACAAGGAATCTAAGAAAAATTAAAAAGGTGGGTGTTGCTTTTGAAAATAAGCTGGAAATAAGCTCAAAAGTGCTTATAGCTAAAACTGCTAAGGTGTCTTTAAATAATTACGAGAGCAACATCTAACACAAGAAAGGTCCTAGTGCAGATGGCAACGTGGGGTGTGTGTGAGCGTGGGAGTGGGCAGGAGACCAGGGTTCAAGTCCCACCTACGCACCTTTTTGCCATTTATTTTTTCTTCTTGATTTTCTTATTTGCAAACCAACTGTTAGAACCAAAGAAGCAAAAAGCATACTTGAAAACTTAAAAACAAGCTGCAACAGCTTGTTTTAACCAGCAGACCACACGGAATAAGCTTAAGGGCTGTTTGGATGTGCAGCTAAGGGGCTGTTTGGGACAGCATAAGTGAACAAAAAAAACAAAGGGGCTGTTTGGGACAGTGGTTACCAAAGGGTTGTACCAAGTATAAAAGCTACAAAAAAAAAGGCTACAACTTAAACTAATCAAATACTTATTTATAAGGCCTAAAGGGAATCTAATAAGCAATACTTAAGCACATAAAAGCTAAAAAACTAACTAAGGAGGGCTGTTTGGTTGCTGTTGCTGTAACAGCTTCAAACGGGCACCTATTGAGCTTATTTTGATTAAGCTAGAGTAGACAAAGACTCATGAGCTTATGGAGAGATGAAATCTACCCACCTACCTAAAATTTGCCCCTATGGCTGCTGTAAATAGGGACAGACCCCAACCAAACACCTTAACAGTTTGAAAGAAAAAAAAATGAACTATAAGAAACTTTTGGAAAATCAAGTTTAAGCCACAAGGTATGAGGATAAGCAGTTGAGAACAAGTTCTACACTATGGGGGTCCTAACGCTACTAAATATGGGGATAAGCTAAAGAGGACTAGTTGAGCACTAAGAAACTATGAATAAGCTAGAACCTAATATAACCTACTCTAAGTATCTAAAAGCTACTGAAAGATGTTATAAAAGCAAGTAAAATAATCAAATAAGCTAAGGAAAGTTGCAAGATTGCTGCAGTTAATTGACTGCTGGCACAGTCACTAATCAACTAAAAAAAAACTTCAACAAGCTACCAACTGAGTTAAAATTTAAGCTCAAACATCTCAAAGCATTTCAGGATTTCAAAATAAGCCAAACAAGAAACAAGGAAAAGACTAATAAGCACTGAATAAGCAATTCTAATCTAATCTAATGCACTAACTAAGCATTGACAAACTTAGTAAGCTATGCTAAATTTACAATAAGCTAAAAAGGTAACAGTGACCTGTTATGCAGCAACGCAGACTCAAGACATCCTTGGAGATGCCTGTTTGAAGCTTAATTCTAAGCTGAGAAATGGACTTCCAGTGGTCCCACAAGCTGCACAATAAAAGTTAACACAGCCAACAACCCAAAAGAACTAATTGGAAGTCAACCTTGACACTTAAACAGCTTAAAAATAAGCTGCTATCAGGTCACATGGGCTGTACTGAGATTAGTTAAAAGGGACAAAGAGCAGATTTCAAATGCAAAATGAACTAAGCAAAATTAATGCTAACTGCATACAAGGTAAAAGCATATGAAGTTGGGTGTACAAAGACTTAATGAAAAACCTTTATTTTGAAACTTTTGTGTGGCAATAAGCTATGAAATAAGCTGAGAACATTAATGATCACTGCTGAACTGTGTGCCGAAAGTAAATTATTCTTCAAAGCAAAATCTTACAAGGGCTTATCAAACAAACTTTAAACCTGTAAAATGGACTAATAAGCTCAAGAGAAGTTTGACTTCAAAAGTCAAACGGGTAAAAACCAACTTTTTGACTACTTAATGCCCTGACCCAAACAGTCCATTTAGGCTGTGATTTCCACTTAAGCAGCTTAAGAAAAACTTGAAATCTGGAAATTTTGTAAGACCACTTAACTAACTATTAATAAAACTTGATGACTAGTAAATAAGCACTAAGAATTGTACAAGAGAAAGCAGAAATAAACTTTGAACTATTTCATTAACTTAAAAGAAGATTACAGGAAACAAAGACTATTTTTTTAGGCTAAAACAAGGCTTATTAAAATCTAAAAACTAAAAACTAACTACTTGTACAATGGTTACAAATAACTACTTATACTCCTCGAGGTCTTCTCTCTCTCTCCTCCTCTCTGCTTCTCTGTCCTCGTGCTTTCTTGGAAACAAAAACCAGGCGTGGAGAATATGATAGGAATCTTGGACAAGCGTGGGTAGAGGGATGAGCAGGGAATAGGTAAAGATTTTGGGTTGTGGAAGTTGTCAGGGAAAGGTGAGTGATGGGTGTGGGTTGGAGGGGACAAAGCATGGAGTAGGGGAGGAGATATGTTGGTGGCTGGTTTGGTTTTGCAGAAAAGGGAGGGAAAAAGAAAGAAGAAAGGAGGCGGATGTCAGTTGGGTGTTTTATTTCAAACCGGGTCGGGTAAAAGGGTTGGATGGGTGGACTGGGTTTGGGCTTAAAGGGTAATGGGCTAAGTTATAGGATTTGGATTAAGGATTAATATTGGACCCAAGTTGTAGCTTAGGGACCATTTGTGTATATTCTGAAAATCCAGGGACCAAACTGTAAATTATGAAATTGTAGTCCAAGGGTCAAACTCGACAATCTCTAATAGGTTAAGGACCATTTTGCAAATTGTGAAATTCCAAGGACTAAATCTGTTATTTTAAAAGTCCAGGGATCAAAACTGTAATTTCTCAAAACTTTTGACATTTTTCACCAAAGGACTAAATATGACAACATATGATTTTAAAAGGACCTTTGGTGATTTTTCTTTTGAAATTATGGCTCAGGGACTATTTTTGACAATTTTAGAAACTTGGGGGACTGAAACTGCCAATTATGCAAATTTTGCTCATTTTTCATCTGTTTTTAAACATTTTGCATCTAAAACATATAAAATGCAATTTTGGAATATTTTCAGTATTTTGATGCATTTCTGAGCATTTTTAGACGTTTTACAGTTCAGATTTGACTAAAAATGATGAGTATTTACACACTCATCAATCCCCCACACTAAACTATTGCTAGTCCCTAGCAATCTTTTAAGAAAAACTTAATGGTTTTGAATCTCTTTACCAAAAGCCATTACTTCTGGAGTAGCCAAATGTTTCAGTTCAAGTAAGAACCATGGTACACTGATAAGCATGTGATTTTGAGCAAACCACCAGCTTTCAACGGATTTGATTTTGTCTTTACCAGAAGCCGTTTGCTCTGGACTAGCCAACTCTTAGATAAATTATCAATATTATCTTTGGTGAGCTGAATACCAATTATGGATTTTCCACTGCCTTTACCACAAGCCATAAACTTGCGGGCTAGCCAACTCTTCACTTTTTAGGATATGGTGAGCTGAATACCATACAATTTTGGGCAAATTGCAAGCCGTCAACGGATTTGAGATATCTTTACCAAGAGCCGTTTGCTCCTGGATTAGCCAATCCTTTAGTTTTTTAGACAAGGCGGACTGATAACCAAATGAATAAGTGTAAAACACTTACTCCAAAAAACAAAAAAAAAAATTTGGCCAAAAACGCGGGAATTGGTATAATTATATGATAAAATTCGTGAGAATTCCCCCCCACACTTAGAAATGAATATTGCCCTCAATATTCAAAGTACCGGCGGTTATGCCGAAACAAAGAACGTAAAAGGGAAATACTACGGCCATTATTTTGAAAGATTTTTTTTTTTTTTTTTTTTTTTTTTTTTTTTTTTTTTTTTTACTAGAAAACTTATATACAACAGCGGGGGGCAACTCCCCCACACTAGGGTGGAACACATGGGTGAAAACCCATGTTTAGCTACTGTTTTTGATTACCGAGTCGCTAGCTTGACTCGACCCCGAATTAATTGGTTCATGGGGAAGCAAGTGGAAGAGACAATCTCGATCGGACTTTCAATCAAGATGTTTGGACAAACATTTGAAGTACGTGAAAGTTCCACACCGATGAGATATACATAGAACCGGCTCAAAAATGATAAATGAAAATGCCGGGGTCAAAGATAGTGTCTTCATTCCCGAAGGAGTGAAGATGAAGGGAAATCACAAGATATTTGAGGAAAGGAAGAAAGGTTTTGATAACAATCAGGATCCATTCTTCATCCTCAAATGTAGACGTATCGGGAGGAAGGGTGAAGGTAGTATCATTTATAAGCAAACTCGTATGATAGAGTACACCTTCCTCCAAGCTAATATCATCCTCAAGATCAAAATAGAAATGATCATGTTCCGGAGGAGATATGTCATGAGAGAGTTCACCGGAGAACTCTTCATGAAGAGAATCATTCACATGAAGTGAATTTGTGAACTCTTGTTCCATTGTGGGCTCATCACTATCCTCAATCTGAGTATCAAAGAGTGGATTCTCAGAAATTGAAGTGAATTCAGAGTCGAATTCAAATAGAGGATTGGTGAAAGTAGCTTTGAATGTTTCGGGAACAAAGTGATCAACATTCTCGATTGGACTGTTAGGATAAGAAGTGAGTGAACGATCATTATCACTGAGATTTTCAGTCTCTCCTAGATCGGCTTCGAAATCAAAGAGTGGATTGATGTGAGTGAGTTCACCGTAGAACTCCTCAAGAAGGGGATCAGCATCAGATTGAGGAAGTGATGCCTCAACGTACTCGATGTTTCCAAAGGAAGCACAATCGTCGCTAAAATCGGAGAAAGTTTCAAAATGATCATTTGAACACTCAAGAGGGGAAAGAGAATCACACATATGGTCAGAAATTCCCTGTGACTCTCTCGGGATTGGGACAAGGTTTTCAACACTAGACTTTATGAATTCGTCCGATTCCTTTTCAGGAACAGTGTCAAGATGCTCGTCCCCCATGTTCAGAGAGTGAGTGGGAGCTTTGGGTGTGATAGCAGTTGTTTGAGATGAAATCTCAACTGCTGGGATATCAACTAATGAACTTGATGAATTTTTATAAAACTGAAGGATATCAAGTGTATCCTCATCATCACTGTCATCAGGAATGAAACGAAATTGAGAGCTAGATCTGGCTGCTTTTTGTATTTTAATTAATTCCCTAATAGAGTTTTCAAACGCAATTTTGGAATTTAATTTAGCAGCCTGCTCTTCGGCTAACAATTCTTCCATGGATTTTGGATTATCTTGGGAATGTTTACATTCCTTCAAATCTTTCACTAAATCCAAAAGATCAAGGAGAAGATTTTGAGGAAGTGGATCAGGCTGAGGTGGTGCCTGATTCATTTGGTACTGCAGAGTTTGGTCATGATACGAAGAGTCGTAATTGTTACAAGGAAATGGATTCCTTGTTTGACAATCAGAGCTAAAGTGAGGACCTCCACAATACTCACAACAGTAAAACTGATGTGGCTGTGAGTCACATGTGTGGTAGTCATAATTGTTATCAAGAACCTGCTCATAGACAAGCGTGTTTCCCAATGGACAATCAGAACTGGAGTGTGAACCACCACAATACTTACAACAGTAAAACTGCTGAGTCTCACAGTGTGGTAGCTGATGGAATAAATCAGTTGTGTTATGGTAAGAATAGGGATCTTGGTTATAGACAGACCCGTTTCCTGATTCCACCATGCTACAACTGGGGCAATTGCCACCATTATAAGGACCACCACACCATTGACAACCAAGAGGGTGAGGATAAGACATAGAAAGAATCAAAGGTTTTCAGAGGGGTAGGGATGAAGAATCAAAGATGTGAGAGGGTAAAGATGGATATTTTTGGATTTTTGGATAAACATTTTGTAAAAACAAAGAATGAAAATCTTTTTGGGTTTTTGATTTAAAAGAAAATATAAACACATACAGATGGTATAAACAAGGAGTGAATATTCAAATCACTAATCTGCTAGACGGAAGATAATCAGCACAGCTCCCCGGCAGCGGCGCCAAAAACTTGGTGCGCTCCCGAACAGTCAAGCTAAATCACACAAGCCTGCCACTTGTGAATGGCAGACCGTAACAAGCTTAAAACTGCTCAGGAACGAATGCAATGAAGATCTGAGGAGTATAGTGTTTCCCCGGGTCGTTATGTCCCAGCGAGCTATGCAATGGATTACCCAACGAATAGTGATCGAGAAATTTGAACGAAAAAGGGATTTGTTATGATTATAACTACAGAAAAAGCCAACAAATTACAACGGCTTAAATGCAAATTAAAGGAAATTAAAAAGATAAAAACTATTAAATAAACGCTATCACTATTTTTAAAATGATGTTTTTGTGATTTTATAAAACAAAATAACTTAAATAAACTATTTTAACTAAAACGTAAACTTAAATTATCTAAAAACGTGATTTAAAATAAAAAACGTACGTTAAGTCTAAAAATTACGCGAGTGCGCAAGCAAAAACGTAAATTTGTGAAATAAAAGTCCTACAAGTGTAAAAACAATTTTTTTACGGAATATATGACAAAAGAAAATTTTAGGAAAAAGCGGAATATTTTTTTGAGTTTTATATTATTTATTACGAATTAAATACTATTTTAAACTAATTAATTAATTAAAAATACTAAACATTCTGAGAAAAATCTGAAAAAATCACAAAAACTACTTTGAATAACAAGTAATCTAAGAAAAATTAAAAAGGTGGGTGTTGCTTTTGAAAATAAGCTGGAAATAAGCTCAAAAGTGCTTATAGCTAAAACTGCTAAGGTGTCTTTAAATAATTACGAGAGCAACATCTAACACAAGAAAGGTCCTAGTGCAGATGGCAACGTGGGGTGTGTGTGAGCGTGGGAGTGGGCAGGAGACCAGGGTTCAAGTCCCACCTACGCACCTTTTTGCCATTTATTTTTTCTTCTTGATTTTCTTATTTGCAAACCAACTGTTAGAACCAAAGAAGCAAAAAGCATACTTGAAAACTTAAAAACAAGCTGTAACAGCTTGTTTTAACCAGAAGACCACACGGAATAAGCTTAAGGGCTGTTTGGATGTGCAGCTAAGGGGCTGTTTGGGACAGCAGAAGTGAACAAAAAAAACAAAGGGGCTGTTTGGGACAGTGGTTACCAAAGGGTTGTACCACGTATAAAAGCTACAAAAAAAAGGCTACAACTTAAACTAATCAAATACTTATTTATAAGGCCTAAAGGGAATCTAATAAGCAATACTTAAGCACATAAAAGCTAAAAAACTAACTAAGGAGGGCTGTTTGGTTGCTGTTGCTGTAACAGCTTCAAACGGGCACCTATTGAGCTTATTTTGATTAAGCTAGAGTAGACAAAGACTCATGAGCTTATGGAGAGATGAAATCTACCCACCTACCTAAAATTTGCCCCTATGGCTGCTGTAAATAGGGACAGACCCCAACCAAACACCTTAACAGTTTGAAAGAAAAAAAAATGAACTATAAGAAACTTTTGGAAAATCAAGTTTAAGCCACAAGGTATGAGGATAAGTAGTTGAGAACAAGTTCTACACTATGGGGGTCCTAACGCTACTAAATATGGGGATAAGCTAAAGAGGACTAGTTGAGCACTAAGAAACTATGAATAAGCTAGAACCTAATATAACCTACTCTAAGTATCTAAAAGCTACTGAAAGATGTTATAAAAGCAAGTAAAATAATCAAATAAGCTAAGGAAAGTTGCAAGATTGCTGCAGTTAATTGACTGCTGGCACAGTCACTAATCAACTAAAAAAAAACTTCAACAAGCTACCAACTGAGTTAAAATTTAAGCTCAAACATCTCAAAGCATTTCAGGATTTCAAAATAAGCCAAACAAGAAACAAGGAAAAGACTAATAAGCACTGAATAAGCAATTCTAATCTAATCTAATGCACTAACTAAGCATTGACAAACTTAGTAAGCTATGCTAAATTTACAATAAGCTAAAAAGGTAACAGTGACCTGTTATGCAGCAACGCATACTCAAGACATCCTTGGAGATGCCTGTTTGAAGCTTAATTCTAAGCTGAGAAATGGACTTCCAGTGGTCCCACAAGCTGCACAATAAAAGTTAACACAGCCAACAACCCAAAAGAACTAATTGGAAGTCAACCTTGACACTTAAACAGCTTAAAAATAAGCTGCTATCAGGTCACATGGGCTGTACTGAGATTAGTTAAAAGGGACAAAGAGCAGATTTCAAATGCAAAATGAACTAAGCAAAATTAATGCTAACTGCATACAAGGTAAAAGCATATGAAGTTGGGTGTACAAAGACTTAATGAAAAACCTTTATTTTGAAACTTTTGTGTGGCAATAAGCTATGAAATAAGCTGAGAACATTAATGATCACTGCTGAACTGTGTGCCGAAAGTAAATTATTCTTCAAAGCAAAATCTTACAAGGGCTTATCAAACAAACTTTAAACCTGTAAAATGGACTAATAAGCTCAAGAGAAGTTTGACTTCAAAAGTCAAACGGGTAAAAACCAACTTTTTGACTACTTAATGCCCTGACCCAAACAGTCCATTTAGGCTGTGATTTCCACTTAAGCAGCTTAAGAAAAACTTGAAATCTGGAAATTTTGTAAGACCACTTAACTAACTATTAATAAAACTTGATGACTAGTAAATAAGCACTAAGAATTGTACAAGAGAAAGCAGAAATAAACTTTGAACTATTTCATTAACTGAAAAGAAGATTACAGGAAACAAAGACTATTTTTTTAGGCTAAAACAAGGCTTATTAAAATCTAAAAACTAAAAACTAACTACTTGTACAATGGTTACAAATAACTACTTATACTCCTCGAGGTCTTCTCTCTCTCTCCTCCTCTCTGCTTCTCTGTCCTCGTGCTTTCTTGGAAACAAAAACCAGGCGTGGAGAATATGATAGGAATCTTGGACAAGCGTGGGTAGAGGGATGAGCAGGGAATAGGTAAAGATTTTGGGTTGTGGAAGTTGTCAGGGAAAGGTGAGTGATGGGTGTGGGTTGGAGGGGACAAAGCATGGAGTAGGGGAGGAGATATGTTGGTGGCTGGTTTGGTTTTGCAGAAAAGGGAGGGAAAAAGAAAGAAGAAAGGAGGCGGATGTCAGTTGGGTGTTTTATTTCAAACCGGGTCGGGTAAAAGGGTTGGATGGGTGGACTGGGTTTGGGCTTAAAGGGTAATCGGCTAAGTTATAGGATTTGGATTAAGGATTAATATTGGACCCAAGTTGTAGCTTAGGGACCATTTGTGTATATTCTGAAAATCCAGGGACCAAACTGTAAATTATGAAATTGTAGTCCAAGGGTCAAACTCGACAATCTCTAATAGGTTAAGGACCATTTTGCAAATTGTGAAATTCCAAGGACTAAATCTGTTATTTTAAAAGTCCAGGGATCAAAACTGTAATTTCTCAAAACTTTTGACATTTTTCACCAAAGGACTAAATATGACAACATATGATTTTAAAAGGACCTTTGGTGATTTTTCTTTTGAAATTATGGCTCAGGGACTATTTTTGACAATTTTAGAAACTTGGGGGACTGAAACTGCCAATTATGCAAATTTTGCTCATTTTTCATCTGTTTTTAAACATTTTGCATCTGAAACATATAAAATGCAATTTTGGAATATTTTCAGTATTTTGATGCATTTCTGAGCATTTTTAGACGTTTTGCAGTTCAGATTTGACTAAAAATGATGAGTATTTACACACTCATCAGGAATCAGTCATTAAAGAAGTGTTCCACGTACGCCTCAACAGAACGGTGTAGTTGAAAGACGAAATCGGACCCTTGTTGATGCTGCAAGAACAATGGTAATTTACTCAAAGGTTCCAATGTTTCTTTGGGCTAAAGCCATTGCCACTCCTTGCTACACCAAAAATCGTTCCCTCATACACACCACTCATGGAAAAACTCCATACGAACTTGTCCGTAAACGAAAACCTGACCTCTCCTACCTTCGTGTATTCGGTGCTTTGTGCTATCCAACGAATGACGGTCAAGATTTAGGTAAATTAAGAGCTAAGGCGGACACTGGAGTGTTTGTGGGTTATGCACCAAACAAGAAGGGTTACCGAATCGACAACAAAAGAACTCGAGATATCATGGAAACTATTCACGTCACATTCGATGAGCTGTCTGGGCAACTGGCTCCAGGACAATCAAGTTTTGGACCCGCATCTCAACATTTGTTAAGTAGTCCCATTAGTTATTCTGTTGTACAAAATCCCTCACCAGCAATTCGATATGTTCCTCCTTCGGAAGATGATTTGAAGAAATTGTTTGATCCAATGTTTGATGAACACTATGAGCCTATTGCTAATGATCAGTCTAATCCATCAATAGAGGTTGCCTCTAACCCAATCAATGTGGATAACCCTTCAGTTTCTATGTCATTAAGTCAAGAAGCGGCTACTGCAGATCACTCATCCTCATCATCAAATCCTCAATCATCGAGTGTACATCATGGAAATGTTTCTGGCAGCTATGATGGAGATAAACCCTTTGCTACTCCCGAAGATGCTCCATTTGAGAACATATTTGCTCCTGAACCAACTTCAGAACCATCTTCAATAGGAGATTCCAACTCTGATACTTTAGTTCCTCAACAACAACCACACGAACACCTTAGAAAATGGACACATGACCATCCATTGGACAACATCATTGGAAACCCTTCTCGTCTAGTATCCACTCGTAAACAACTTGCAACTAATGCCTTGTGGTGCTTCTTCAACTCCTACTATCTAAGGTCGAACTAAAGGACGTTAAAACAACCATGACTGAAGACAGCTGGTTCAATTCCATGCAAGAAGAAATTCATGAGTTCGATCGACTAGATGTATGGGAATTAGTACATGCTCCTGACTGTGCTATGATCAGTACTCTAAAATGGATCTTCAAAGTAAAACTTGATGAGCATGGTGATGTGCTAAAGAACAAGGCTCGATTGGTTGCAAAAGGATACCATCAAGAGGAGGGTATTGACTTTGAAGAATCATTTGCTCCAGTTGCACGTATCGAGGCAATCAGAATCTTTCTGGCTAACGCTGCAAGTAAGAACATGGTAGTCTATCAGATGGATGTAAAGACGGCTTTTCTTAACGGAGATCTGAAAGAAGTAGTATACGTAAGCCAACCTGAAGGTTTTGTGAATCCAGAGCATCCTACTCATGTCTATCTCTTGAAGAAGGCCCTTTACGGTTTGAAGCAAGCTCCAAGGTCATGGTACGACACGCTATCGAAGTTTCTTGTATCTAACGGATTCAGCAAAGGAGCAGTTGATCCGACATTGTTCACCAGAAAGTCAAGCAAACACTTAATTCATGTTCAAATCTATGTTGATGATATTATTTTTGCCTCGACTGACCCCAATGAATGTGACCGTTTTTCTAAGGAGATGGGCTCCAAATTTCAAATGTCAATGATGGGACAAATGTCATTTTTCTTGAGATTACAAATTTCACAAAGACTCGGAGGCATTTTTATCAATCAATCTAAATATGCTAATGAAATCTTAAAAAATTTGGATTTGATTCTTGTGACCCTGTTGACACTCCCATGGTGGAGGGTACTAAACTGGATGAGGACCACTCAGGGATCATGGTTGACCAAACTAAATATCGTAGTATGATTGGGTCCCTGATGTACCTTACTGCCAGTAGACCAGACATTCTGTTCGTTGTATGCATGTGTGCTAGATACCAGGCTAAGCCTACCAAAAAGCACCTTGAAGCGGTTAAACAGGTCTTTCGGTATCTCTAAGGAACCATCAACAGGGACCTTGGTACCCAAAGGACACCGGTATGTCACTAACAGCCTATGCAGATGCTGACCATGCAGTGTGTCAAGATACACGTCGAAGCACGTAAGGAGATGCTCAGTTTTGGGTGATAAGCTTATGAGCTGGTCTTCAAAGAAACAAATGAGTACCTCTATATCCTCTACAGAGGCAGAATACATAGCCATGTCATCTTGTTGTGCTCAAATCCTATGGATGAGATCCCAATTATCTGACTATGGCTTTGAATTCAACAAAATCCCTTTGTACTGTGATAACAAGAATGCCATTGCTCTCTCATGAAACAACGTTCAACATTCAAGAGCAAAGCATATCGACATTCGACATCATTTCATCAGGGAGCAAGTGGAGAATGGTGTGGTGGAACTATATTTTGTGATGACTGAATATCAGTTAGCAGACATCTTCACCAAAGCTCTTCCTAGAGAACGTTTTGAGTTTATCCTTCCACGACTTGGTCTAAAGAGTCTACAACCAGAAACACTCAAACGTCTTCAAGAGGAAGACGAGGAGTAAAAGCTTTTCTTCATCCATCTATTGTAAATATTTATTCAAAAAAGCAAAATACAAAATTATAAAACCCACAAAAAGAAAATAGAAAATTATAAATTTTCAAAAATCCATAAAAATCAGAAAATCTTTGAAAAAGCTCAAAAATATTATTTTTCCAATCTTTTTCTATTCTTCGATAACATCTACGGTGTTTGATTTATCACTCTAAGAATGACACGGGTCTTTAGATGAAGTTCGAATATACATAAACCTTAAAAAAATAAAAAAAAAAATAAAAAAAAATTGGGATGGAGAAAAATGGTGGTTTATTGTCATTTCAGGCAATAACCCGTTTTCAAAAGAAAGAACATAGCCATGCTTTATCTTCTTTTCAAATCTCTTGCTCTGATTCTAAAAACAAATGTTTGTCACAAAAAAGACAAATGTTTCCTTCACAAATATTTTTCCTTCTATAAATTCTTCTGAAAAATATTTATCATCTAATGAAAACTACATAGCTTTGAAAAATAACTCGGACTCAATTTTTGAAAATCATCTGGACGTGTCATTTGTCAAAATCTCTATCTCTCAATCAACAACTTATGTCATTGATTGAGGGGGAGAATGATTTCAATTAAATCAAAAAGGTTATTTGTCAAACAATTGCAATGTCTTATACAATTGGTTCAAGACCTTGGCTAATGTTATGTTTTCATAAGATACTTAAGCATGCTTGAACATTGGAGATTAAAGTCTGAAAATATGATCCTTATCAGTTACAATATTTTTTCAAAAGCAAGTCACTATTCTCCTCAAAAGTTTTCAAAACTCATTTAAATCAATAGAGATCACAAATCTCAAAGGATTTGAAAATTATGATCGGGGGAGAATTTGTGATTTAAATTGGATATAAACTGATAATTCGATAAATGGTTTTGAAATATTATAACAAGCTCTCCTCCCTACATGTGCCAAACGTTTTCAAAAATTCCATGCACATGTTAAGGGGGAGCATCTATATCAAACCAAAAAGGATTGAAACGTGATTGATTTGTCTCTAAGTGCAGGTTCTCCCTAATATGTGCAAAACACTTTCGAATCTCGATGCACATATTGAGGGGGAGCAACTTTTAGAAAACCACATCCTTTCCCAAAAATATCTTTAACAAAGTATTTAAAATACTAATTTTGATCGGGAAAGTGATGTCGATATTTTTAGAGAATGTTGATCAAACAAGTGAATTCTTAATACTCAATCTAAGATTTTCAAGTCCTCTTGCCTCCATGTGCCAAAGCAATTTCAAACATACAATGCACATGTTGAGGGGTAGTTTTTGTTTCTTTTTCTGAAATATCAAAAATAATTCAGGTACAAAATGCTTTGATCACATATCACAAGTACCTGGATTGATTATTCAAATGGTTTTCAATTGGTTTCAATGGCTAAAGAACAATACCAAAAAGACCGACCAAATTTATTTTATGCATGGAGATATAAGGATGGTTAGGTTAGGTATTCGTTCCCACGATCCCGCCAGAGCCGGAGGAATCTACCCAAGGACAATCCACTAGACAATGTAGAGTCCTTAGGTATGATGAAAAAAAAGGGAGAAAAATGAGAAATGGGAAGAGTGTCGACTGAGTCTGATCTAGTACTGGAATAAACTCAACAAGGTTCTAGTTATGAAGTCCCGGTAAGCACTGAAGGGGTTGAAGAATGAAAAAGAAATGAAATGAGAAAAAGGTGAAAAGAAATAGCCCTCCATTAATTCAACCTTAGGGCAGAAACCAGGTTCAATACATATGCTACTGGTGGTTACTAAGGTAACACCGATAATGAAGACAAGACGTCATGGACCCAGTGACGCACTACACTAAACTTTCCAAGCTACTCAAGTTCCTCTTAAAAGGACTTGTTTAATTCTCACGGGGAACCTACATTATCTATCGACTTTCTATTAGAGATTGTTGATATTAAAGAAGGAGACCCTCTCCTTAGTCTCCGGCATAGGAACCAAATGTGCACAATTGATTCTAGAGCCAAGAGATCATCCACAAAATCTCATTAGGACACAAAATTAATGAAGACTTACTATTTTACACAATGTGGAAAGTGAGATTATATGTTTAGAGTCCTACGCATTATCCATGTGGTATTGCCAGAACATCTGAGTGATATGTAAAATATTCATGATAAAGATGAAAATCCTTCTAGAGCCAACATCAAACAAGCTCTTGGTGGGTAACATGTGAGATCTATCCAATAGATCAAACTTGTGACAACTGGATTGAAACAATGGGGCGATTCATTATTGAATCAACCTTGGTCCAGGAAATGGATTGACGGATACCTTTGAAAAACCGGTCGTTGAGCTTAAAATTCTTTTCTCTAGCACATCGACTGTGTATTAATATTTCAAAATAAAAGGTGTTTGTGATTGATAATTGATTTTCCTTAAAACCTTCGTTGTATTGCAAAACACTTTATATTAAGCAGTACACGATTGTTTTTCAAATCACTTTTCATCAATCAGTGAATCTCAATTCACTGGTTCACTCACGCCGTGTTGTCTTCTTTCAGACGTTCCGGTTTGAGAACAGCTAGAGCAGCTGCGAAACCCTGTCAACGAGATTCTTATGAATTCTACCTGATCACAGGCAGTACTTGTACTGATCAATGGAGAACCGTGGGCCGTGTACCTCAATTCAACGAAAGTGATCAAAGACACTTTCGTGCACTTTATTGCTAAATATTGTATGCAGGTACACCCAACGTTTGCAGCTGATCAGAATTGAGAGGTCAATCCATAGCCGCATGCTCACACAACACATTCATTTCTAAAGAAATCATGATAAGTGCATCAACGACTCTGATATTTTCAATCCATGCTTCTGCTACGCTGCTGCAAATATCATGAATCAACTAATGCTTCCGCTACTCTGATGAGAAGAAATCATTATCAAGAATGTGAACATGTCGATCCAATGTCACAACATCACATAATGTCAACACTACAAAGGAAGAGTCAGAGATTTATGGTAGCTGATGATCTCAAAGCTGGCTCAAAACTCATCATCACGTGGATCAGTTAAAGACCTCTACTTGGATTAACAAACATGCAGAACATGAAGAATCATTGACTACGGGCTACAGAGCAAAGAACTTAATCAAGAATCCTAGAATAATCAAATGTAATATCTGTTTGCATTCAATGTAAATTGAGGTGACCTCCCTTAGGGGGAGATTGTTATGATTTAGAATCCGTTGGCTAAAGTGTCGGTCACCTCAATTATATGTATTCGTTAGAAAGCTCGTAGTCGTAGTAAAGTTATATTAATAAGTAGTTAGTTAAGTAACACCGTGGAGGATGGACGGGTCTTTACCCACTGTATGCCTGATCCACAGCCCGTAGGAGGCGTATCTTGTAAGAAACTATAAATACCCTCTACCTCCTAAGGTAGAGGGTTGGAGCTTCAATACCATTTTTCTTTGTTCCATCAAGTTCCCACTTCTCTCTCTACTTTCTCTCTCTAAACCATACGCCCACTTTGATATGATATGATGTGTTTGCAAAATCCAATATTTTACATATGATCTCCCAGAGCCGGAGGGATCTACCCAAGGACACCACCAATACTTAGAATTTAGAAGTCCTTAGGTATTATTACAAAAAGGAGAAAATGAGAATCGAAGAAAGAAGGAGTTGAAGAATTAAAAAGAAATGTAAAGAAAAGGGTGAAAAGAAATAGCCCTCTAAATTATTCAACTTAGGGCGGACACCGGGTTCAATACATATGCTACTGGTTGTCACTAGATGACATCGATATTAAAGATTAAAGTCGTCATGGACCCAGTGATGCATGCACTAAACCTTCTTTGCTACTCAAGTTTCTCTCAACAGAAGCTTGTTTCATTCTCAAAGGGAAACCTACGTAAACTATTGGCTTTCTCTTAGAGATTGCTGGTATTGAAGAAGGAGACCCTCTCCCTAGTCTCCGCTTAGGAAAACCAAAGCGCACTATTGAGTCTAGAGCCACGAGATACGTCAAAAGATCTCTTAGGAACACTTGACATTTCATCACTTGTCGTTCAACATTAAGGACGCAAGTGATAATATTATCGATTCCTTCATAGATCTTAGGAATCTGTCAAGAACATTTATGAGAGGTTCACAATTTTGATCCTCAGTGATTGACTAGAAACTCCTGCCAGGGTCATCATCAAATAGCCCTGACAGCAGGTCGCTTCGGTAACTCCTCGTGGGTTACGCTTAGTGTTGTCTTAAATAGTCTACAGTCGTGAGGTAATGCTTCGGTATACCTCAGCGACTCACCTGAACTGTAGGTGTACTTCGGAACATCGTGTTATTCTACTTGAGGGACTCTAGTTCAGGAACAACCTTTGCTAGAATTAGATATGTGTTTTAACACTATGCTGTTAACACACACGAAATTCGAACTTGTAAGTGCTGGAAGTCCCGCTAAGGAGATTCCTTTCAAGAATCGTGTCTTGAAGATGTGGGTCATTACTTGAACTTGTTCAATGTAATGCCAACTGTCCCTTATGGGATTCGGATGGCTGATTCGCCCGACCAAGGTGAATGAAATCAAGACATTCATCAGAAGAACAATCGTAGTGGTCAATTCTATAAGAAACGACCACAGTCATTGATTGGTGTTTATCACTAACCCATTCGTATGTTTTCTTCTTATGGATGTTCCTGGGAGATGATCGTGCTGATTCTCCACATGCTCATACCAACAAAAACACAATTTGAAGTTCTCTCGAAAGGCAACTCAAAAGTCAGAATGATTCTTCTTCAAAGCCAAAGAATCTACAAAGTTTAAAGACTTAGAGAACTACATCAAAACTGAAATCCAACGTTAAAGATCGTGTGAGCATGTTGGAGAAAGACGTGGAGACACCTGAGCAATCAAGCAGACCAGATGCAGACAACTACACCATATAATAACCATATCCACAACAGAACAAAGAACAAAGATAACAAAGACGTCAAAGCTCAAAAAGTTCAAAAGAAACAAGATCCTCAAACTGGGGAAATAGTTAGAATCATGGCACTTCCTCTCACAAGAAAGAGGAATGTCAGAAGACGTCAAGGCAACTATTACATCAACACCAACAACTTTTCTAAAATTGCTGGAGTCTTTAATTACCAACACTTAGGGGGAGATTGTTGGAATCACTCCTAACTTGTATTTCAAGTTTTAGTAATTAGTCTATAATAGGTTGCTTAAACTAGGCTTTTATGTTTGTATTTATGGCAAGGCTTATGTAGAAAACCCATGAGCCTTGGCCCAAGCTCAAAAAGTAAGGAAGGGACTAGACACGTTGCCCTAGTTCCCTTCCCTATATAAACACTTGTAAACCTTCCTTGGAAGGTTGGTTGTTCACTTTCACATTTATCCTACGCATAACTTTCCCATATTCATTCGTGTGTTTGTGTTTAGTGTTCATCCAATCTATCTTCATCTTATTTCTTACATATTATTGCTTGTGTTATATTATGGTGACCTAACATTCTCATACGCATCTTCGTCCCTGTTTCCTGAAAAAGGGTTAGCACGAAGATCCTTTATAAATTGATCTTTAATCTCGAAACGGACATTAGCTCCAATTTCCGGTCTCACGAGACCCGACCCTTGTTATTCTCTTGTCAACACTAAATAGTCCTCAAGAGTGAGGTCATCAATGTTAACAATTCCCATGGTACCTGAAACTTGAAAAGAGATCATGAGAAATTGAGAAAATTTAAAACAAAACAGAAATGAAAGACTTAATGAAAAATCCTAATATAACTTCCTGACAATGGCGCAAAAAACTTGATGCAGGTTTTGGATATGTGCTAAAACACATACCTTTTCTTTATCAAATCAGGCCTAAAATAACCAAGATAGATCCGTTTATATCTAATATTTGTTAGTTTCTTGAGTTTATGCATGTGCAGGTACGGATATGGCAAAACACATAAAAGAATGACAAATCAGACAAAAACCGAACACGAGAAGGAAAAGAGTGCAAAAGCTGAAGCCGGGAAATCAGAAGTGAGTTATTGTGAAGATTTTGATGCTTAAAGGATGATTTTTGAAAGATTGAATCAACTTTAAAGAATTGGCAAAATCAGTCCTACAAGTTTAAGAAATTGTCAGAAATTACCCTTAGAGTTTCAAAGTTGTCAGAAATGGTCCCTCATCTTTCTTATGATTGGCAAAAGACACCCTTGAAACCTTGTGCTTGAAATTCCAGAATTTACCCTTAACTTTCACAACTTTACATTTTATACCCTTTTATAATTCACCTTTCATTTGAAAAATCCTTTTAATAACCAAAGAGTCTAAATCTGATTTTAACCCTTTACCTTGAATTGACCAGTCAAACCAATAAAACCCACATGAACCCTTGCCATAATCCTTATCCCATGAACTTTTTCCCATACTTGGACTCGCAGTCAAATAACCAAACGAACCCCCACCACTTACCATGGTCAAACAATAAAAGATAATAAAAAATACCTAATTAAATTTACCCGCCAAACGTTCTTCCCCAAATAAACCCAGGCATAAACCCTAAATTTCCCTTTATCCAATCAATCAAATTAAGTACAATTGAAGGGTAAAATAGTACAATCCTGACACACCGTGACACATGGAATGCCACCTTGGCAATCCGTATGCCAAGGTGAGCTCCCAAGTGGCTAGAGATACGTGGAGATGGCAAATCAAAGGTGTAGATTGATGGGATGATGTGGGAAATGATCTGAGGGTTGAGATTTGTCAAGAGAAAGCACACCTCCTTCTTCTGGATCCTTCTCAAGGCTAGGAGCTCAGCTATAAAAACCCCCATATTTTTACAGTCATAGTGTGTAGAATTTGAGTAGAGAATTATTGTGTAGTTTCTGTTTCTAATCAGTCTTTTAGTTGTTAAGCAAAATTTGTATTTCAGTTTTACTTTGTATTCAGTGTTTACTTAATGAAATTTTACTTTTCATAAGCAAATTCTTATTACTTTTCATAATCTGATTTAAATCTTTGATTCAAGTTAGTTTACTTATTAGCAACTTAATTTCAGTTTGTGTTCATCTCAAATCAAAATTCACAAAAAAATCAAAAAAAATAATAAAAAAATAAAAAAAACATGTGAATTCATAAAATAAGCTTCATTATGCTTCATGTGCTGTTAAAATAAGCTTATATAAGCTGCTTATAGCTTATGGTAAGTCTTATTTAGGTTCGTAATCAGTTTCTCACTCAAATCACTCAAATCAGTCCAAAATCATAAACCTATGCTAAATTATGGAGAGCTTATGGAAGTTTCATGTAATGGAGGGGCAAGAAGGACTTTACCTAGCTTATTTATAATCTAGGAGCTTGTAGCTGCCCTTTTGGGAGCCCTTGTTCAGCTAGGGTCCCAAGTGAGTTTCATTTTCCTCCTTTATTGCCTTTAATTTGTTTATTTGTGCTTAATTAGTTTAAAACTGAGTTGATTAGCTTATTTCTGTCATTTTTAGTTCAAATTCATCATATCTTAGCTTAATTTGTTGCATTAGATCATAGTTTAGCTCTTCTTTTATATCTGCATAAGCATCTGAGTTAACCTGTCATATTTGGTAGCTTTTGGTTTGAGCTTGTAATTGCTGTAAAAAATACTTGTAATAGGTCTATTATGGTCATCTAAATCTGAATTGAGGTTAATTATAGCTTGGAATTGTGATTTGGTTTGATAAATTTATATAACAGTCATAGTAGGGGTGTTTGGATCAGTGATATTATCTAAGTTAGGAGTAAGTTTAAAGAATTAGGGAATATCACAAACTCAACCATAACACCAACATATTTTCACTTCCTTATCATCTTCAAGTTCCTTTACTACATTCTACGTCTCACTATCTTACGGTTTGGTCTTGATTTTAGTAAAATCCCGCGAAAGATTCTATTTCTCGGTTTAAATCACAGACTTGTAAAATCCCGTGTACACATCAACATCATGTCTTACACTCCTGATTCTGTAATTTCAGAAGTACTCAAACTGTATGATGCTGTTGACAACCATGAGAACATTAGCTATACTGAATGGTTACAGATGAGGATGTGAGATCTCCGTGTTCAGAATCTAATGAGAGAGAATTGCACCAGTCTAGGCTACAAAATACCATGCATAAGGAAAGTAGCATTGAACCTTATCAACAACTTCACTCTAACCTCATGTTACTTCAGTCATTAAAGTGTCGGTCACCTCAAGTATATGTAATCATTAGAAAGCTCGTAGTCGTAGTTATTTAATGTTAGTAAGTAGTTAGTTAAGTAAAATCATGGAGGACGGACGGGTCTTTACCCACTGTATGCCTGATCCACAGCCCGTAGGTGGCGATTATGTGTAAGACTATAAATACTCTCTACCTCCCAAGGTAGAGAGTTGGAGCTCATAATAATACTTTCACTTTCTCTCACTAAGTTCCCAAACCTCTAACTCTTTCTCTCTCTAAAACCTTAAGTTGTACGCCTAGTTTGATCATGTTATAATGTGTTTTTGAAATCCAATATATTACAATTGGTATCAAGAGCCATGGTTTGATCATCTCTCTTACTTATCCTTGGATTTTTGCATCATTTGGATCATTTCTTGTGTTAAAGTTTGAATTTTGTGTGTACTTTTGTGTTTAGAATCATTGTAAGTGCCCGGGTTTTGATTTGGAAAGCTTGAATCACTGTGGTTGAGCTTGTTTTGGATTGAAACGTGTAGTTTTGAAGTTTTTCATCTTAGCGACTTGAGTCTCGGTGTGTTTTTCTTCGTAGCAACTTGCTTCAGTAATTTCCAGCGAGTTGTAGTTTAAGTCGTAGCGACATGATCTTACCGACTTGTCTATTGAGACAAGCCGACAAACAGTACAAGTTAGTGGAGGTTCCACTTTGGCTAGGGACTTGGTTGGGTTAGCGACTTGTTTCTATTATTTCTAGCGACTTGTCTTTATAGTTATTAGCGAGTTGTTCTCAGCGACTTGATCTCAACGAGTTGTTCTTTAGCGACTTGTCAGCTTAGCGATTTTTTGAGGTAGCGACTTGTGTTTAGCGACTTGATTCACAGCGACTTGAGTCTTTAGCGAGTTGTTATTTAGCGACTTGTGTTTAGCGACTTGGCACACAACGAGTTGTTCTTTAGCGACTTGTCTACCTAGCGATTTGGTGCTTTAGCAACTTGCACTTAGCGACTTGGTGACTTAGCGACTTGTCTCAAGGGTTATAGCGACTTGGTAGATTTCTGTTTCTAAAACGGTTTTCTCTTGATTTAGTAAAATCCATTGAAAGAATCTATTTCCCGGTTTAATCATAGAGTTATAAAATCCCGTGAAATCTGTAAACATGTCTACCAACGTGCCTACAATCATCTCTACTATAGCTGAGGACGTTCAAGCAGCTGGTTCAGACACTTGTCCACCCATGCTTGACAGAACTGACTACGACTCATGGGCTCAAAGAATCAGACTGTACTGTCTGGGAAAGGAAAATGGAGTCAACATTCTCAAGTCAATTGATGAAGGACCGTATCAGGTTGAGACAACTAGAGACATTCTTGATACTGCTGCTGATGGCTCGATGATATTAGGACTGGATAGACCTAAAATGTATGATGAACTGACTGATAAGGAGAAGAAGAGATATGATGCTGATATCAGGGCTTCAAACATTATACTTCAGGGTCTTCGAAAAGACATTTACAAGCTAATCAATCACAACACTAAAGCCAAGGCGGTTTAGGATAATGTCAAGATGCTTCTCTCGGTTTCTGAATTAACTAAGGAAGACAGAGAATCACAACTGTATGATGAATTTGAGCTCTTTAAGATGAACCAGAAGAAAGTGTCTATGAGTATTACGTGAGATTCCACAAGCTTGTGAATGATATGTGGAATATCAAAATGACCATGCCAAATATTCAGCTGAATTCAAAGTTTGTGAACAAAATGAATCCCGAATGGCATAAATTTGTCACATCTGTGAAGCTAACCAAAGGATTGAAGAATACTAACTATAAGCAACTGTATGCATTCCTTCTTCAGAATGAGAGACATGCTATGTTTGAACGAAAGATTCTTGAACAGTTCAAAACTAAACAGGGAGAAACAAGTTCTTCAAATGATTCAACAACTTTTTACACAAATATTGGAATTATCACCAAAGCTTCACAAGTCATACCCACGGGTAATGGTAATTACAAACTCATCCCTGATCCAGCATATAAGCCTCCAGACTCGAACACATTCATGGAAAACTTCATCAATCAACTGTCTCTCATGGTTAGTCAAAATATGAATTCCACCCACACACCAACAATAACCTCAGAACTGCATCCAATCCACACAATCAAGCTACTGTCAGAGATGGAAAAGTTATGGTGCAACCGGTTCAAGGAAGGTAATATGAACACGGAAGAGGTGGAGTAGGTGGAGGTTATGTAGGAAATCATAATCGGGGAAGGAATGGAAATCAAGGTAAAGCAAAGCCAATTAAGTGCTACAACTGTGGTGGTGATGGACATATAACAAGGAACTGCACATCTCCAAAATATCCTCAAAATGCAGAGTACTTCAGAGACAAGATGTTACTTGTGCAAGCTCAGGATAATGGTGCTGTCTTGGATGAAGAGGAGTTGCTATTTCTTGCTGAGGGAAATGCTAAGACATATGATGCAGATGTGGATGAGCAGCCAATTCAGGAGATAGGTCATAATCATCAGAATGTCTTTCAAGTCACTGACTGTGATGCATACGACTCTGACGTCGATGATGAACCTACTGCACATACAATTTTCATGGCTAGCATTTCTCCAATGGTCTCTCCAAAGGTCTCATCATCACAGCAAGCTGGTCCATCCAAAGAATCAATCATCTCAGAGGTATTAAAACTATATGATGATGTTGATCAGCAAAAGATGCATGATAAAGTGCAATCACAGGAAATTTGTGACTTAGATATTGCTAATATGGGTAATAATAATATTGTCCCATATGATCAATATGTGATCCAAAGTGAGAGTGTGATTGAACCAAGTGATGCATCTTCTGCAGTCAATGATGACTATGTTTTTGATGAATACACTGCATGTGCCCCTGATGACTCTGGTATCTCTGAATTGAATGCCTATAAAGAACAAGTTGCTATTTATGAACAACTTGCTAAGTTTGAGTTAACCACCCATGAGCAGGAAATGGATGACCAAATGCGTACAATTGTTAGAAAAAGTAATTTTAGAGAAGAAGTGTTAAAACAAGAGTTAAACTCCTTACAAGAAAAACTTTCTAAAACTGTTAAGCAAAAGCAATAGCTTCAAGAAAATGTTAAAGTGCTTAAACAAGAATTTAACGCTAAGGAATCAAAACTTTTGAATGACTTTTCTAATCTAAAAACATTGAAAAACAAGCTTGAAAATAAGTTGTACGTACAAGGGAACACCATTCAGACTGCTCACATGGTCACTAAGCATAGAGTTTTAAGCGATAAGCATAGTATTCCCATTATTAAGAAACCCAACCCTGAGTATGATAAGAAAGCAAAAGAAGCTCAGAAGGTAATCTATGATGGCTATGAAATCCTTAAACCTAGGCAGAAACCTAGTTGCGCTGAGTGCACTGAGGAAGATAAGCAGTTAGTAGAGGTTACTAGGAAGAAATTGGATGAAAAACTTAAGAGCCCCTCATGCATAGAAAACAACATCAGTTTTAAAACACCAAACTATGCTAAGGATAATTGGATTACATTTAAAAAGTTTAGACCTCAAACACAGCTGACCCCTAAACAAGTGTTCTGGAAAAAGGATATGGATATGAAAAAAGCTGATGAATTTGTTGCACAGAATCCCCCATGTAGGAGACTGGTTCCTGCCACTATATATCCCCCCAATACACCAATGCATCTAGTTCCTAGATCTATTCCCACTAAGAGCAAAACCTTAATCAGTCAGTATGTTATCTATCAATTATTTGTTGATTTTGAGAAAACATGTAAGAAAAGGATCACACCCACTGGGATAACTGAAGGGGAAAGGGGTTTTTAGCAAACTAAATAATGCTATTTAACTGAGGTCATGCCCTTCTTTAAACAATTAAAAGATCAATTTGAGAGTCTTAAAAAGGGGATGGATTCAGATATTAAAGAAATGGAAAAGGAATTTGATGCAATGATAGTTGAGGTCAATGACTATGAGCGTGAATTAAAATACAATGAGATTGAGAGGAAAAACTTGCATACTTTAAATGAGAATCTGATTTCTGAATGTATCACTCAAGATGTATTTTACACTGCCACGAATTGTTCTATTAATGCATCCTAATTTCATGAATTATCTATTGCTCTGAAAGTCTCCCATGATCATGTCATTGAACTTGAGAAAACCAACTCTAAATTGCATGAAAAATTTGAACATGATGATCATGATAACCTGGTGAAATAGTTTTCTAAATTGGAAGTTGAGCATCTTGCTCTGCAATTAAAATATCAACATCTAAAAGAAAATGTTAAAACCTCAAATGTCAAAACATCCTTGGATGCCCCTGAATTTGATGCAGTTTTTGAAATTAGCATATGTTATGAACAGATTCGAGATCATTGTAACACGATCAAAAAATGAGAACCCAAATTGCACAATTAAAGGGTGAAAAGAACAATGTGACTAGCTCCCAAATTCCTCCTCCTTTAGATTCTTAGTACTAACTAAGCAAGTAAACTGTAGAGTGCCTTCAAATAGTTCAGATCCCTGCACTTCTAGTTCAGGAATGCAAAAGTAGCAAAACCAACTAATGTTCCAATTCCCTCTACAAGAGTAAGAAGTGACACCAAAGCAAGAGGGTCAAAGCCTCAAGGCAACACAAAGAATGATAGGACCTTGCATGCTAGGAATGTTCAATGGAAGAGAGTAGAAGATCACCTTAGGGAGAATTTTAATAAAACGAATCATGTTGATTCTAGTGTTAGCTCAAAGCGTACTGTAATTAATGCGAATTCTGCTACTTTTGGCAAAACATGTAATGATGATTGCGTGGTTTCTGTTACTAATCTTGAATGTGGTGTGAATGATTTGACTAATGCTGTTAAATGCCCTGTTAAGATAGTTAATGCAAAAAATCATGCTAAGAAGGCTAGAAAGCAATGGCGGAAGAAGGGTAGAAAACATTGGAAACCCGCATGAAGGAAATTTAGTAACATAGGTTATCAATGGATACCTACTGGCTACAAATTCAATCTTAATGAGATGTGGACTAAATTTTCTAGATCAATGCCCATTAGGAAATGGATGCCTACTGGTAGAACTATTCCCTTAAGAAGTGAACATACTTTGAATATGTCTAATACGGACACTAGCACTGCATCTATCCATGATGATTCCATTGTTTCTACTTCTGATGTGGGTGTTCCAATCAATGTTACTAACCAAATGGAACCCATTCTTGCATAGGGATCCCAATTATCCAGTTATCCATTCTTGTCTGTGTTCAACTGCAGATCATTCAAATCGTTCTGTGGTACCTGGACTCAGGCTGTTCCAAGCATATGACTGGAGACCGGTCACGGCTCATGAACTTTGTGAGTAAATTCATCGGGACTGTTAGATTCGGGAATGATCATTTCGGGACTGTTAGATTGTAACACCCCGAATTTCGTGATACGCAGCGGAATTCAAGTTGGGTGTTACTTCATGGCACAATAGTTATATCAATAGAAAACGAACCCTAATTGAGTCATTTTAAAAGATTTATCATTCAATTTATATAAATATCAGAGTTTACAAAATTAGGTCCCAGTGGTTTTATAGTTTCTTAAATACGTTTTCGAATGATAATATAGCCTTCTTGAGTATCCGTGCCCTTCCGTGCCATCCTCGTACATTATGGACCTGAGATAAACATGCTAAAAAGTGTCAACACAAAGGTTGGTGAGTTCATAGAGTTTATAGATAAATCATTTGAGTTCAATAGTTTCGAGTTTGAGCGATTATTGTAATAAATACAAATATCGAAGAAATAAGTAGTGGGTTACATTGTTATACACCCATAGTTCGTTTGTCTAGTAATCAGTTGAACACAAGTTTCAAGGTTTGGCCATGTTGTTGCACCCATAAATTCAGTAGTTGCAGCATTTGTATCATTGCCACACAGTATATACTGCCTTAAGTCTCATGAACGCAAACCTTAACATGAACGCGTCATAATAAATGAAGTAAGTTACAAACATCATAATAATGATGTGAGCAACAATGCCCTCTGGTAGGATTTTGCCATTCTCCTAGTATTCTAAAATAAAGTGCATTTGGTTACCTATCCGGCTAACACAAATGGGGCGTCAACTGCCAATAGATCTATTCACTATATTCGCGTTCACTCGCAAGTGATTAATGGTTCATGATATGAGGGACTTTTAGTGGCAATAGTGTATAACTTAGGCAATAACAATTAGGATCGCATACAGATAGTACTTGTGTTCAGGTTTGTAGCAAAGCGTATAAAGTGTGATTATAAACTCATAGTAGTATGTAAAAGCTTTAAAGTACTTGTGAAAGTAAAAATAGGTAATTTAGCATGTATCTCCCCCAAAAATAGTATAAAACGCGTAAAAGTAGGGGCTATGAAACTCACAGTAATATGAAAAAGTCTTTAGAGTACTTATAAAAGTGAAAGCAATTAGTTGAGCATGTATCTCCCCCAAAGCATTAGTAAACAAGTATAAAAACGGGGCTACGAACTCACAGTAATTCGTAAGAGTTTAAAATAAATGTAAAAATATCAAGCAATATTTGAGCATGTATCTCCCCCAAAACGTTCAAAATAAGGAAAATAAGGGCTATGACTCACCTCGATGTTACAGTAGTCTGGATGGAAAACAAATTAAGTAATGTGAATAAACTGCTCTGACTCGTGACCTGAGTTAGTATGTCATGTTTTTAGTATTCGAATTCAAGTTTATGCGATGATAATGCTTTATCGATAGTTGGGTAAACATGAAGTCTCTTCAAAAATTAGTAATACTTATCATACTTATTTTTATGGCTCGGATGATTGTTAATAAGTTTTATCGAAACCCAAGTTGTTAAACATGATATGTTTCCAAAATGTTATAATTTTAAATATTTATGGTTTTTACCCTTGCACTTTCAAAAATGATACTTTAAACCCTCAACTATGGGTTATTGACAAAATCAACCCTTGTATATTTAACTTTGAAGAATTTACATTTTTAGCCCAAGAAAACTTTATCTTTCAAAAATTACAATTTTTATACTTGTAGTTTTATAAGAAAAGTTCACTTGTTCTAGGCCTAAATTAACAAAAGTAAGGGTAAATATAAGTGAGGCCTTAAAAAGGTTTTTACAACGTTCTTGATCCCTTCAAGAGTTTGTCCGGTAGTATTTCTAATGGTTCAAACTATAGGTCCTAAGCTCTTACGGTTTGGTCGCAATGATTTTCTAAAGTAGGGGGGTTAAGTGCCTTTTGTTGGTTTTGGGCGATAACAGGGCCAAACAAGGACAGATTTTACACGAGGCAAGCTAGTGTTTTTACAACACATTTGACCCTTTAAAGCCCTTGCTGTAAGCTCTTCTAAATGGTATAGGTCTCATGTCCTAGTCGTCTTTGATTAGAAAGATACAAGTCCGTGAACATGGCCACTTGGCCACGACGCGTTTCCAAGAAATTTCATTTTTGACTCGTTAAATTTTACGGTGTCACCTAGGGACATTGTAATATGTTTATTAACTCTTCTTTGTGGTTGATTATAAAAGAGACTATAAGAGCTTTTAAAGGCATTATTGGGGCGTTAAAATTCTTGTTGCGAGCCCTTTAAAATGGTGTAAATCTCATACTTTGCAACCCTTTAATTATCAAGATATTAATTATAGAAAAGGGCTACTTAGGCTAACCTTGCCAAATTGCAATTCTTGTTTTTTAAACCATAAAACCTGATATCTTTTGCATGCAACCTTGTGAAATGTTGTTTTACTGATTTCTAATGTTTCTAAGATAGTTCAAAATCAAATTTATCAAAAAATTCAGTCATTAAAGTGTCGGTCACCTCAAGTATATGTAATCATTAGAAAGCTCGTAGTCGTAGTTATTTAATGTTAGTAAGTAGTTAGTTAAGTAAAACCGTGGAGGACGGACGGGTCTTTACCCACTTTATGCCTTATCCACAGCCCGTAGGTGGCGATTATGTATAAGACTATAAATACTCTCTACCTCCCAAAGTAGAGAGTTGGAGCTCATAATAATACTTTCACTTTCTCTCACTAAGTTCCCAAACCTCTAACTCTTTCTCTCTCTAAAACCTTAAGTTGTACGCCTAGTTTGATCATGTTATAATGTGTTTGTGAAATCCAATATGTTACAGGAACGAACATGTATTGCCCTATTTCGTCAGGACTTATCCACATTAACAGGAACTTTGCTGTTAAACCTAGAGCAATTGGAGCTACAACTTGACAAAGACAAGGTTCAAAAGGATAGTTCCAGTGTTGCACTTCAAGTGATCTACAAACATTTCAGTCATTCATTAGAAGGGAATTCACATCAGATTATGATCAAGACATGACTGAAATGTCTTTCAATAGACACACTGGAATGGAAATTTGCTTGTTCATAGAGACACTTATCCATCTCATGGATAATGTGGAGAAGTATATTGAGGAAGTTATTCAGATAGATGAAAAAATGGATGAGAGTCTGGTGCAGTTGACAGAAAGTTGTGATGAGTTGGGTAATGTATTAGTTGAAAGGTCGAGTGTTGCTGAATGCAGAATATCAGAGACAACAAAGAATGATGTAACCAACTGCTCAGTAACTCCTGTCACACAAGAAGTGGATGCTGTGATCAGAAAGGCGAATAAATGTCGGGTACAATCAATAAATTGTAGTGTTGAGACCAGTAAGGCATCGGGTGATGAATCAGTTGACACTGAATACAGAGGCTCAGAGACAGATAAGCTTGGAACAGCCAGTAGTTCAGTGACTCTTGTTACACATGATGTGGATGCAAATATCAGACCGACAAATGAACAGTTGTCATGTGATGAGGTACTCTTAACTTTTCAACATAGTGCATCTGCTAATGTACCTAAACAAACTGATCTTAATACTGAACATGATTATGATAAATGTTCCTTGGTTGAGGCTGAGTCTAATAAGTTCAAAACAAATGATATGTTGATAAAAAGGCTTTTGATGAACTTTCAAACAAATTCTCAAAACTTGAAAAACATTGCATTTCTCTTGAAATTGCAATACAAAGAAAGGTGGAAAGTTTTCAAACTAAGAAACCATGTAAAAATCCAGAATTTCCTGAATTTCGTGAATTTTTTGAAATAAACGATTTAAAAGCTCAGCTTCAAGCCAAAAACTCGACTATCAACAATTTGAAGAAACATATTTCTGGTATGCATGTGAAAAGTAATTTGGTTACAAGTAAGCCTGATTTTAGTGCTATTTTTGACATTCAAATTAGAAATGATGAATTAGCAGTTTGTGTGGCCAAATTACTAAAGGAAAATGAGTCTTTAAGAAAGCATCACATAGAACTAAGTGACTCTGTCAAAGAAGCTAGAACTAAGTCAATGGAACAAACAAATTCTTTGATAGCAAAAATTGATGAACTCAAAGCTCAACTTCAGGAAAAGAGTTTCGCTATTGTTGCCTTAAAAAATGAGCTTAGGAAAACGGTAAGGAAAAGTGTGAACACTAAGTTAACAAAACCATCAACCTTGGGGAAGCCAGTTTCTCATCCCACTAGAGACCGGTCCATTGTTAGGCAGCCTACTGCATTTATATCTAAAAGAACAAAATCTTTGTTGACAAGGCTTGCCTCCCAAGTTGATGCGATATAAGTTTTTTCAAAACCAGTCACTTCACCTTAGTTACCTAAGAATAATGCTTCTAGCTCTGTTAACCATCAACAAGTAGCTACTTCTACTCCCAGCACCTGTAGGAATAGTTCAAAACTAGTGTCAAAACCAAGCTTTAAAACCCAGAATTCATATGATATGAATGACTTGTGGAAGAACTATTATCTAGAAAAAGCTAGGAAAAAGGCACATATTCGAAAAGACAGAATTTTAGGTACAAGACATACGGTGATGCATTCGACGAGATTTCAAGGCACTGCTAGTAGTAGTAAACCATTACCTAGGAACTCTCAAAAGACTAGGGGTTGGCTTGCATCTAAGAGTAGTTATATGAAGAAGAATGCTAAGCATGTAGAAAATGAAACTAGAAATTCTGAGTCTTTTCCGAATAAGAAACATTTTCCTAATTCACATGCTAAGGTACAATCCACTAAGGCTACTAACATGGCTAAGGTTCAACATGTTATAAAGCAAAACAAACCTAAAACTTCATCTAGATGGATCCCAACTGCTAAATCTTTGGAGTCTAGGAATAACGATAAGTCTTCCACGGTGCATAAGAATATCAACAATCCTAGACCTGGCCATAAGTGGATAATGTCTGGTAGAATGTTTAAGGATGTTGGACTTAGGTGGATACCTACCGGACAGCTGTTTACCGATGGCAAAATCAAGGTTGACCGTGAACCCCCAAAGGGTTTGGATACTAATGTCACTAACCAATATATATGCAATCAAGCTTGTAATGTTAGTGCAGGTAGTCCTTACTCAGTTGCAGATACTTCAATCCTTCACTACATGGACTGGCTTAAAGTATGGATAACAAATGGATTGATATCTCATAACTCACGGGTTCAAGTAACTCAAGCTTGACATTCAATCTGCTATGATGTTTGTTCACATCAGTTCAGGCCTCACACTTCATCATTATGGCTTCTGCAGATAGCACTTCAGGCCCCGTTCCTCAAAGAATAGAAAGGTGTACACTTCAGTGCGCTTTATCTTCAAAAGAAGAGAAATCTTCATGTTTATGACCATTCTCATCGACATTCTTCATCAACAAGCTTCATGTTTTTCCATGCTCATTCAATCCTCAAGTGGATCTCCGTTCATTGGTATATATTCTTATTCACTTGCTCAATCAAAAAATGGCAAACTTCATTTGCAGTTTTTGAGAGGGAGAAGAGTGAATATACTACATGTTGATGGATTCTTGAGTTATGGTCATACGACTCTCCAACGCCTAATGTCTTTGCTCACAAAGGATAACTGGAATTTACTAGTTCATTGTTTTTCAAGATATGTTTGATGAGTACTTCCAACCTCCAAAGAATGTTGATCATCCAGTTTCTGAAGCTCATGCTCCGGTTCCTACTGACTCAACTGGTTCACCATCTAAGAAGTACTTCTCAGAATTCTCAAGAAACCTTATCTCCAGTTACTTCATAAGGCATTGATAATGACTATCATAATATTATTGTTGTAAACATGAATAATGATCCGCTCTTTGGTATTCCTTTACCAAATCTTCACGGATTATTGTTCATGAATAATGATCCGCTCTTTGGTATTCATTTGCCAAATATTCACGAATTATTCTTCCTCTCATTGTGCACGCTATAAATCAACCACATGACCATTAAGGACAATGACTACCTCATCCGCTCAAAGACATTATTGGTGAATCTTCCAGATCAGTCTCTACATGTATACCTTTAGGAAGAATGCATTGATGTTGAGGAATCATTTGTTCCGGTTAATTCAGTGGGTCAATGTACATCCGATTGTATGTTTATTTACGTGTTGGGCATTTGACACAAGTTGATTACTTCAGAGTTAATCATTTATCACTTATTTGAGATTGAAGTTTAATTTCTACAAAGGCGTATTCTTATTTGATAACTTGCTCGGGCTTAAGAATTTGAGTTGAAAACTTGGTTTATCTAGTTACCAGCAGTTGGGGTGGATGGTTGAAGACCTGGTTAACTATCACTATTAGGAGTTACGTTGCTTTACTAAGTGTCACATGCAGATGATGGCATGGATAATCTCAAGAGGTGTTAATGTCTCATACTTTGGTTGAGTAGTTAGTACTTAGAGATTTTCTTGAAGCATAGATTCTCGACACCGTTCTTCCATCATCAAGTGCAAGCTTAAGATACAAATATAGGGAATTCGACTTCAGTCTCAAGTTTGGTATATCAAGTTTTCTTCATTAGTGATCACTTCAAAATTGTCTACATATGGGTTGATAAAGATAGTCAGACAGAGTTTCTGTAGCAGTTGATTCTCACAGGATTCAGTTGAGCTAATTGTTTGTTCTTCTCTATTTCAAGAGTATTTGGCATGTATAATGTGTTGCTGATTCTGAGGTATCAAAACCAGCAAGGGGGAAGGAGATATACATCTAAACACACAACGAGTACATGTGATGAACTTAATACTTCTTCTCTATTGAAGTAATCCTGGGAAAGACAAATGTCATAACCGCAGAGAAACTCAGTGTTTAACTCGTAGCCTTTGGTGTGTTATTCCAACTATTTGGAGAAAGGATGCCTTATTCCAACAATTTGGGGGAAGTAGTCTCTGGATACTTTTGGTATGTGTTATCTCAGCTATCAGTAAGAAGAAATATGAGAAGAATTTTTGGAGCGTAAGATGATATTGCATATCGATATCTTCTATATGGTTTATGATAAAGTGCTTCCGGTTATTGTTTCATGTACACAATGTAATGATAATCTCGATGAGATCGCAACCATCAGGGGACAAATATGTATACATCAGGGACGCACAACATGTTCACTTTATCAGGCTTAATCGGTTATTCCGAAGTTATAAATACTCTTGTTGGGTACATGTGTACATTATGGGATGATTGGTTATATGTTAGATAACTGGAATGCATTTGGTGAAATGAAGATGTTGATATATTGTTCTCCCGAATAGACAACTGCTCAAACTCGAAGAGTTATGTGTACATCAGGGACGTACAACAGGTTCATGGGATCGAGCTTAATCATTTATTTCGGGTTTGATAACCGCATAAATGATCCGTGTTAACTTGATACTTCGGTGTTATCGTCTTCGTCGGGTTCTTGAGCTTCATACAATTAGACTGTTTGCTTCACTTCTTCTTCTTGGGGGAAATGATCTTTTTACGTGGATTGTCGGTTTGGGGGGAAGCTTCCAAAGATTAACTTTTTGAAGGCTCAAGTTCTTGCGACGATTCATGAGCCTCGAATGCTTTGGTGATGAAAGTTTAAGAGATGATGATGTTAATACAAATAAGCCGTAAAAACGTTTATTTATATTTTACGATCTTCTAATGTTTTGTCGATAACAAAAGTAAGATCATTTTAACGAACCAAATAAAATACGTAAATGGTTTGAACTAATAGTTTTCTAACACACTTACGCTTTCACATAAAACATTAAAACATGTACAAGTGTTTTTATGCTTTAGATATACATATGTATAACAACTAGTGTTTACATATTGGGATAACATATACTTAACTAAGTATACACTAAAATGGGTAAAAACAAGTATATACTAAAATGTGTAAAAACACGTATATACTAAATAAGTAAAAACTAGTAAATGGTTTTGACCCATAACCCATGGTTTTATTTATACCACTTAACCAACTTCATTGTATCCTTAAGATACATTGTATCTAGAAAGAAAACCATGGATCAACCCATAACCCATGACCCATGACCCATAACCAAAAATACCCATGGGCAAAGAGGAGCGTATCACGGATCCCTAGCTTTGTGCTAGCCGGATCGCTTGTGGAAGGGATCCGTGGGATCCGGGGAACAGTAGAGAATTTTCTCTATAAATAGTGAGCCATTTCTTCATTATCTCTCAACCCTCTCAACCCCTTTCTAACACACTTTCTCCCCTGAGTTAAATCTCACTAACCTTAGATCCAAGAGATCTATGTTTGTAGTTTTGTTTTTGTGTGATCTTCTAGGTTCCTCTTAAAGGCAAGATCACCACCTTTGAAGTCGAGCAAGCTCAAGTCCATGAGTTGCCATGCTTCCTCATCATCAAGGCTATTGAAGTCCTCTTGTTAATGATCTCTTTCTTTCTTCAAAGAAGTGTAGTGTTGAAGACATTAGTAAAAGATGTCTCAAGTGTCAAGACGGAGATATTAGTGAAGGGTATCTATCGTCTATAAGATAAGCATTTGTGGTAGGTGCTTAGAAGTCAAGACAAGAAGCATTAGTGAAAGGTGCTTAGAAGTCAAGACAAAGAAGCATTAGTGAAAGGTGCTTAGAAGTGAAGACACAAGACATTAATGAAAGGTGTCTTGTAGATCTAGTCAAAGGCATTAGTGAAAGGTGCCTTAGATGTACATTCGATATGGTGTGTTTCGATGTACAAGATAGACTAGTATTAGATCCAAGGATATTGATATCCTTGATGATTTTGTAAAGGAGTAGATCTCCTTTGGGATTAGTCGTTGGTGTAGTGTGGTAGTAGTTCCTCCATTGCAATGGAACTAGGTGCTTAGCCTAGTACCTAATAAAGGGTAGGCGACGTTGTGAAGGTGTAGTTCACCTTGGAGTGAAAGAACTAGGTACTTAGCCTAGTACCTTATAAAGGGTAGGCAACGTTGTGTAGGTGTGGTTCACCTAGGAGTGAAAGAACCCGGTGGTTAGCCTAGCACCGTATAAAGGGTAGGAGACGTTGTGTTAGGTGTGGTTCGCCTTGGTGTGAAGGAACTCGGTATTTAGCTTTGTACCGGAAAAAGGTTAAGCGATGTTGTGAAGGCTTCTCCGCCATAAGGAGATTGGTGTAGTGTTTACGAACTCTCGAGTAGGTGACTCGGAGAGTGGAGTAGGGCAAGGAAGGTGTCCTTGTAGCCGAACCACTATAAATACTTGTGTTGTGGTTTTGTGCTTCTTACCCTTATCTTTTCATTACTTATCTTTACATGCTTGTTTATCAACATCCAACACACACACCCAAATAGATTGACATAAGTCAATCTAAATAGTTTAAAAGGAAGTTTTAATTGGCAAAACTATTCAACCCCCCTTCTAGTTTTCCACAATTGGCATCAGAGCTTCGTTACCAAGTTTCTTGAAGTATATTGTACTTTAAAAACTTGATACGATCCATAGTTAATTGAAAACTACAAAGAGAGGTTTTTCATAAAAACAAACACCATGTTTTTTTTTCTTTTCTCTTTCAAAACTATATGTTTGGATGTTGACTTGATAAACAACATTTTTCTTATTTTCTTTTTCATTTAATTGTACTAATCTTCCTTGTCATATTGATTAGTCAAAGCTCATACCCACCAAGCTTTAGGAGTCGCTTGGTAACAAGAATACCTTCCTTAAGAAGGTATCTTAAACGCAAAGGAACGTGAATCGTCTAAGTGACATTTGTTGTATCATTTGTAAAGACATTCCTAAGTGCATTCGAGGTATGACTTTCCACTTATATCTAAATGATATTAGTTTAATAAATAAGTGTTATTTGTTAGGCATTTATTTCAGTTGATTTCGTGTTTACACATGATTTACATGAAGCTTCATTAGGAAGCTTTTTCTCACATATGTGTCACTCCTCCGTCTAGAAATCATGGTTTATAATAATTGTGTTTTATCTCACTTAATCCAAAAATCATATCTTCTAATAAAACAAAACACAAATCTCAAAATTCCTCCTTCCCCATAAATACTCCCACCGTCGACCATCTTATAAAACCCTCATTTTTTCAAATCTTCCAATTTCAAAAATTTCCTCTCATTCAAAAACTTCATCTTCTTCCTCATTCCATCTCAATCGAAAACAAGAAGATCCGTCATCAACATGGTTTACATCGCACTCGTGCTCATCGCCCTAACACTCATCGCACTTGTGTTCCCTATGATGAATTTCAAATATGGAGACATTTACTTTGTGTTGTTAATCTACATTGGGATCATATACCTAATCCTTTGTATTATCCTTAGCATTGAAATACAATATTACTAATAATCTGGTTATCTTTATTATTTGTTTTTCTTTTTGTGATTTATATGTTTCATATTCCTTCGTGATACATTAGAAGTCATGTATGCATGCTAAAAGAAAATGTAGGATAAAACATATTTCGTGGTATAAAAACTGTAAAACCTTTGTTTTCATCAAATCTGTTTCTGCTACTACAGATCCACGGATCCCGGAAAATATACTAGCCGGATCCCTTTTGTAAAGGAACAGTGGGATCCGTATTACTGGAAAATAGTTTTTCATGCAAGACTAAAAATCCACTAGAAAGTCAAAACATTGAGTGAGTTAAAGTGTTAAATACCATTGTTAATATAATCTAGTAAAAACGTTAGATAATCATAGGTTGATCACAAACACCACATTTATTAACTCATCATCTCTATAGGTTCAACTATGACGCATGAATATTAGTTTGATTTTTCACTCACTAGCGTCTACACTCCGAACATCTCTCTCGAACCCAACACACCTGCCAATCATGTCCGTGCACGAAGGACGTATTGTAGACACCTCTCTACAATTCGAAGAAGGTATCAATACCTCCTTCCGAGCCATAGGACTAGAATGTCTTCTTGAAATCAACGAGAAGATATGTCCTAGGTTCATAATGGAATTCTTCCATCAAGTCGAACTCGTACGTAACGAGGATCGCTCTCTATCCCTTTGGTTTTATATCAAAAACCAAAAGTTCACTCTAACCCTTGGGAATTTTGCTCACATCCTCCGGATTCCAAATCATGGACAATGTGCCTTCACCAAAGATTGGTCTCTTGATTCTCTCTTCAACTTTCGTGAAGAGAATAGTCCATATTGTTCACACATACCCTCTCCGGAAAATTTAAATCGCATAATATGCAAACCTCGACCATATTACTCCGATCCAAACATTATCTTTACAAGGGATATCCGAGAAGAGTACAAGCCTCTTGCACTCATCCTACGTGAAAATGTTTGGAGTCTTAGGGGAAATCAAGAAATTCTTCATGCTTGTTGTGCTCACATGTTGTACTGTTTGCTAACACAACAACCATACAATCTCGCCTACTTCTTCGCAAGGCGAATTGCAAATCTTCAAGGCTCCAAGAATAAACTCATCCCTTATGAAATGTTCTTGACACGCCTCTATCATAATGTTATGCACTTTCATCCTTAATTTCAAAGTCCGTTGTACGTACTTGTAAACAAGATGATGGAACCGCTAAACATATCTCTAATGAAGACTTTCTTCATTCTTGACTCCACCAACACTCATCAATCACATAATGATCCTTCTAGCGAAAACACTCAAGGAATTTAGTAGTATTTCAAATAGGATCAATTCTACTCTACTCGTGCTTTCTCAATGTAATCCTATTTCCTTCATGAAATAAAACATCTTACATTTGATATCTTAGTTTTAGAACTCCTTTAACTAAATCTTGGAATATAATGCATTGTCAAGATCATTGCATACCTTTAGTAAAGGTTCTGCCTAGCAGATGGACGGATCCCAAATGTTGTACTAGACGGATCCCTATCTTTAGGGAACCGTGGGATCCGGCAAACAGAGAATGCAATTGCAAGCATTATATTTTAAAACATATCCTTAGAACATCTCACTAAACTAAACATAGGGTCTTAAGGCAGATTAAGTCCTTATCAAGATAGGTTGATCCTTCCTACTCATTCCAACTCACATAGATCACACTCTAAGACGTTCATAGATCTATCATTTTGTTTTAATCCATCACTCTTCCACTCTCGAAACACACACTTCATTTTTTACTTGATCCCTCACATCTAGTCTTAGAAATCCTTCAATTATGGCTAAGATTGATCATAAATCATCCTCACCACAAAATTGATCAAAGTTGATCAAATCCTAGTTTTTTCATCTCAAAACCTTTAGGATATTTTCCAAAACACAATCCTAAGTCACAACCTGATCTCTAGGATCATTTAGCTTCAATTGACATTCTCATCTTTAGTGTCATCCTTGCTCATTCATTGGTACTCATGAAAGTTCCAAATCCTTCCATAAAAGACAATCATTAGTTACAACACTCACCACCTTCAAGTACCTAAGCACCTCTTCACTTAAGACACTTAGGAAGACTGAAACACTCAAGATGTTATAGGTCTTAGATCTTAGAAACATCATTTCCACTCTTTCATAATTGTTGAAAGCCGGATCCCTAGGATTAGCCTAGACGGATCCCTCTGAGAAGGGAACTGTGGGATCCGGATGACAATATAGGTCAAATCTTGCTAAAACAATCATTTCAACTCATCTTCCTAACACTCCATCTCATCTTAAATGAGTTCCTAGATCAGTGCAACCTCTGAAGTTGACTCTTGTGCATGTCAATCATCACATTCCAATGAATCCTAGTGGCTTAAACCTTAAATGCACATGCCAAATCTCTTAGTTTATAAACCACCTTGTTAGGACCTCCATAGTCATCACTCTCATCCTAACTTTCAGCTCTTACAACCTCTTGAAATCATCTTATCATGAGGAAAACCCCAAGCAGTAACTTATCCACCAAAGAACCACCCATGAAAAAGGTTCGTGTTGTACACGAAATCTCTTCAACCGAATCATCTCCGGTCAAGCCAACAAATGATAGAATCCTTCATCATCTAATCAAACCAATTCCTAAAAGGATAGTACCCACAAAACTACCTATGCCAAACACCACCATACCTCCTAGTCCAAACAATATCATCTCCACTAAACCATCACCATTGGTTCCTAGAGCTATTTCATTTACTTCACCACTATCATCACCACACCTCTACAATTTAGAGGACTTGCCTCCTAGGCCGTCTCATCCGCTTCTGCCGACAACATTCTCCTCATTAGGAGGAATAATGGTTCAAAATCAAGGTGTGGATTCAACACTTGCTCCGACTTCCTTTTCGCCATCTCCATCATATAATCCTATTTGGATTATGAGAAATCATTCTTGGTTGAGGCATTCTCAAATGCAACTCCACCAATCCCTTCATCGTTTGAAGCTCCACAAGCCGCTTCACTTGATCCTACGCATCAAGCCATTTCATTTCATCCACCACCACTACCTAGCCATGACAAAGATTGCTATCATTGTCAACATGTTGAAAGTTTGATACATGAAGTACGAGAAGACCAACGTTTCATGTTCTATCATCTCCTCAAACTTTTCGACAAGATCAAACCTAAAACAAAACTTGAGCTAGAAGAATTTTAGTGGTGTCCTAGCATCAAGCGTTAGTTGGTCTAGAAATTCCTAGTCATGTATTGTCTATTTTCTTATTTTTAGAGTCATGTATATCATAACTCTTGTTTTATTAAATGGAATTACATGCTACTTGTTATTTTGTTGAGCATATGATTACTTGGTATTCATATCTCATTTATGTGAAAACATTACTTGTTATATCACCTTTTCTGATTTTATTTATCAGCCAGACGGATCCCTCAGAATTGCCTAGACGGATCCCTACTAGGAGGGAACCGCGGGATCCGTGAAACAGGGAACCTGTTTTCTACTAACTTGGATCATATATGCAGGAAATTTTGCATTATACTTGTTTTCTAACCTTTGTTTTGTAGATATTCAATTAACATATGAAGAATTTGACACCCTAAAGCTAGGGGAGCTTGGTGTCAAAACAATACATTGCAAATTACTTGCAATCTTAGGTTTACATTTTATGACATCCCTTTTGCAAATTTGCAATCATCTACGGGGAGCACACCCGTCACATAGACTTAATCTTTTGCAAAAAAATTGCAAATGAACTAGATTAGCATTACTTTCTTGACGCCCTTACTTAGGGATGGACTCGTCAAGGGGGAGTAACGACGAGATCCTTTCCCATTACTTGCTTTTTATTTCTTATTTCTTTTCTATTTTTCAAACATTTTTCTTAAAAACAAAGTGTTGCTTTCTTTCAAAGCTCTTTTTGTTTCGACAAAAAGTGGGAGGACAAAGTAAAAACTACAAATTCAAACTCTTACGAATTTTAGCTTTTCCTTAATATAATCTTATGTTTTGTCATCAACAAAAAGGGGAGATTGTTAATACAAATAAGCCGTAAAAACTATTATTTATATTTTACGATCTTCTAATGTTTTGTCGATAACAAAAGTAAGATCATTTTAACGAAACCAATAAAATACGTAAATGGTTTGAACTATTAGTTTTCTAACACACTTACGCTTTCACATAAAACACTAAAACATGTACAAGTGTTTTTATGCTTTAGATATACATATGTATAACAACTAGTGTTTACATATTGGGATAACATATACTTAACTAAGTATACACTAAAATGGGTAAAAACAAGTATATACTAAAATGGGTAAAAACAAGTATATACTAAATAGGTAAAAACTAGCAAATGGTTTTGACCCATAACCCATGGTTTTATTTATACCACTTAACCAAGTTCATTGTATCCTTAAGATACATTGTATCTAGAAAGAAAACCATGGATCAACCCATAACCCATGACCCATGACCCATAACCAAAAATACCCATGGGCAAAGAGGAGCGTATCATGGATCCCTAGCTTTGTGCTAGCCGGATCCCTTGTGGAAGGGATCCGTGGGATCCGGGGAACAGTAGAGAATTTTCTCTATAAATAGTGAGCCATTTCTTCATTATCTCTCAACCCTCTCAACCCCTTTCTAACACACTTTCTCCCCTGAGTTAAATCTCACTAACCTTAGATCCAAGAGATCTATGTTTGTAGTTTTGTTTTTGTGTGATCTTCTAGGTTCCTCTTAAAAGCAAGATCACCACCTTTGAACTCGAGCAAGCTCAAGTCCATGAGTTGCCATGCTTCCTCATCATCGAGGCTATTGAAGTCCTCTTGTTGATGATGTCTTTCTTTCTTCAAAGAAGTGTAGTGTTGAAGACATTAGTGAAAGATGTCTCAAGTGTCAAGACGGAGATATTAGTGAAGGGTATCTATCGTCTATAAGATAAGCACTTGTGGTAGGTGCTTAGAAGTCAAGACAAGAAGCATTAGTGAAATGTGCTTAGAAGTCAAGACAAAGAAGCATTAGTGAAAGGTGCTTGGAAGTGAAGACACAAGACATTAGTGTAAGGTGCCTTAGATGTACATTCGATATGGTGTGTTTCGATGTACAAGATAGACTAGTATTAGATCCAAGGATATTGATATCCTTGATGATGTTGTAAAGGAGTAGATCTCCTTTGGGATTAGTCGTTGGTGTAGTGTGGTAGTAGTTCCTCCATTGCAATGGAACTAGGTGCTTAGCTTAGTACCTAATAAAGGGTAGGCGACGTTGTGAAGGTGTAGTTCACCTAGGAGTGGAAGAACTAGGTACTTAGCCTAGTACCTTATAAAGGGTAGGCGACTGATGTGCTGGTTGTGTACAAGTTTTAAATTTATAAAAGGTGATTTACCAAGATTACCAATAACACATACGAGCAATTATACTCGTCCGTTATAGCAAGATTATGAAGGTAAGTCGGGATCGTTCGCAGGGATTTGAGTGAATCTAAGCACAAGTTTGAATTAACGGAGTCTATCCAAAACATATAACAAAACAAATAGATATAATGAAATTCAGATGATTAAAAACTACACTTGCTTAAACTAGTTTCATATCATAGATTAATGTGATTGTGTTAACTACTTAACATGTTGGTTATGATCATTAGTTTGAAAACTAATCTATTGTTCTTACAAGTTAAACCTTCGTCAAGATTTTAGTTCATAAAAACAAGCCTTAAGTTTAACCAATCAATTCAAGATCAATTCAAGTTTCATAAGTCTACATACATAAACTTAAACACAAAAACATCCACTTGTTCCTCAAATTGCTTAAGAAATGGTCAATACAAAAGGTAACCGATCATAGACAAAAGGCTACAATTGATTCTCAACAACTAATCTTACGACCATTTAGATGTTTCTAACCAATCCAATTTGATAATCAAAAAGCGTTTCTATTACAACCAAACCTTAGTTCCTTTGTATAATCAAGAATAATGGGTAAAAACAATCATCCATAGACAAAATGATTATGACTAGTTGAATAACACGAAGTTCTTTCGACCCCAACGATTATTATTAATTAGCCAAACTTGATTAACAAATGTCACTATGAAACTTTAGCACAATTGGATCTTAGAATCAACTTGAAATTGAATTAAAACATGTTAACACAACCACTAACTAATCATATGATAATCAACATCATTTAAGCAAGTGTATAAAGAAACTAGCCACTCATAGCAAACATGAACATAAACTCATAACTTTGATCATTAGAAAACATGATTAAAAGTCTTACAAAGCTTGGAATAAGATTACAAATGGTGAAGTAATGATTCCCAAAGGATCGTGGTGGACTTCTTATGTTTTGGCCTCCAAATGTGGAACTTCTGGAACTCCAAACTTCTCTGGATTTCTAAGGACGAATTTTAAGAGCTTAAGGCTTGGTTTGATGAGTAGAGAGATTTGTAATTGAGGGTGTGTCTCATATGCTCACAATTAGCCTCTATTTATACTAATTCCAATGCCTAGGGTATTAAATGTTGAACTTGGCCTCCAAGGAGTAAGGAAGGGACTAGAATACACCAAGAGAAGGACCTAGAATCGTTTAGATGCAAAGGGGAAGCTTAGTGATGAAGATTTGGCAACTGCAGCTTCTCCAACTGGATCGGTTATATGACCAACCGATCCGGCTGGTCTTCAATAACAACAAGCCGACCGATCCGGTTGCGGGTTGCGACCGATCGGTTGGCTATGGTAAAAAACACTTATTCTGACCAAATTCCAACCGATCCGGTTGAGGGTGTAACTGGATCCGGTTGGATCTTCTGAGATACAAAACTTGATCTTCTTTGATTCTTCAATCATTGAGGTCTTGAGATACTGATTTAGTCTTGTTGAAATGGGACTCTTCGCTAAGCTGAATATTACTTCTTTTTCCTCCATTTCCCTGCACATGGTTATGAACACTAGACAAACATCTCTAGATACGATTAAGTACTAAAATCACGCAAATATAACCAAATAACAGATATAAAAGTACACATAACGCTACTAAAAACATGCACAATCTGAGCGTTATCAAATTCCCCCACACTTAAACTTTGCTTGCCCTCAAGCAAATCTAGGAAAAACAAACATCCACTGGTATAAGATCGTGATTATGAAAAATGTGATGCAAATCAACCAAGTATAAATACGAGAGAGGATTCATCAATTATGCTTTATAAAGGTGAAATATCAAGATGTTTGACAATATCCAATGATTTTCTTGCATGATTAACATTTCAAAACACCTCACGAAAAATAACGGAATATAATTCACTCAATCACTCATTTTTAGTGGAGTAACAAGATAAATCACACTCATTGCTCAGTCATGATTAGATTATTACCATAAGCTTGTACAAGAAACAAAACTCCACCGACGTGGCGTGAGCACCAAGTAAAAAAATCTAAAGAGGGCTTTTATTTGGGTTATAATGATATGGCTAAGGGTTAAGGGTATGGATAAGGCATGGGAATGTTTAAGAAATTGGTGTTAAAATAAAAATGAAGTCAAGTCTAAGACCCGTGTTGCTAGCTACCAAACATTCCACGAACCAAGTAAATGATTATAGCTTTGCTTTCTTCTTTTCACTTTCCACAGCTTTTCACTTTGCCATGACAATTATTCTTCGATCATAGCTCATTGGCTATTATTTTCTCATACTTTTTTTTTTTTTTTTTTTTTTGAACATATAACGCATGGCTCAATCAATCAGTCACATAGTATGTGGTACTCATAATCATTTGAACAATCTTCACTTTCCAGGCGACTAGCAACCAACCGTTTAGACATTGATATGGGGTAGGCTAAGGTTTAAAGTGTAAAATCTTTTTTTTTTGTATTTTCTGTGTGAAGCAAAAATGAAAGGATGGCTCGGAAGGTGTTGTTGGAATCACTCCTAAACAGTATTTCAAGTATTTATATTTCATATGTAATAGGTAGCTTTATTATGGCCTTTATGTTTGTTTAAGGTCAAGCTTATGTAGAAGGCCCATAAGCTTGATCCAAGCCCAATAAGGAATAGGGAAGGAGAGGGAGTGTTGCCCTAGCTCCTTGCCTATATAAACTCTTGTAAACCCTCATTTGAGGGTTGGTTGTTCAATGCATTTCTTTCACATACTCTACGTCTAACCATTCATAGTATTTCGTGTGTGTGTTTGTGTGTGTATTGTTCATCCGCCTCTCTATCTCTTTCTAGTAAGCTTGTGTTGTAAAACTAGTGACCTAACAGTGGTATCAGAGCCAAATAGTTGGGTGTACTCGTTTGTTTTTTGAAGTTTTGGTTTTGGGTCTTACGCGTAAAGATAACGCAATCTTTGGTTAGCTTAAAAACTCGTTTTTTACACTTTTTAATCCAAGATTCTTGTACTTTCAATGTTTTGAGGTGTTAAAATGCTTGTTTTTGGTAAAAAGTTTCAAACTTTACGCGTGGATTTACGTTTTTAAGCTTGTTTTTGTTTGTGGGTGTCGTTCTACGCGTAACCCGTTTAGCAGTTTTGGTACATCAAAATTCACACTTTTGTGTTCTTTTGGTACTATTGAAGCTATTCCATAACAAAAATCTGGTTTAGAAACACATTTGGGCAAAATCAAAGTTACGAGTAATCCTACGCGTATCAAACCCCTAAAATTACGCGTAAGATTGTTCCTTGGTTTGATCTTCAATTTTCTGGTTTATTCCATGTTTTCTTACTTGGATAAGTCTGAAAATACGTCGACTTTGGATATCTTTTGCACTGTGAAGTGTAAAAGATCATTTGGGCAAAAACCCCCTAAAATTACGCATAAGCATAAGCTTACGCGTAGAATTCCTACGCATAAGATTCACTTTACGCGTAAACTACGGTCTACGCATAAGGTAATCCTACGCCTACGTTTCTACGCCTAACTTTTGTCTACGCTTAACTTTAGTGTTTTTCCTACTTACGCGTAAGCTAAAACCTACGCGTAACTCCTCATTGTTACGCGTAACTTTTGGTGTTTTTACGCATAAGTGCTACTTGCTTCTTGTCTTTTCTACGCCTAAGGTCACTTCATCAACAAAGGTTCATTCAACTACAAAGATCCAATTTTACCACACAAGTTTATCATCATGTCTCAACCACCATACTCTAACTATTTCCCTCACACTTATAATCATCAACAACAACAACAATTAACTCCACAACATCAACAATGGAATCAACAACAAGCTATTTATCAACAACAATTTAATCAGCAACATACTCCACAACTTGGTGCAATTCCACAACCACAAATGGTTCAACCACAACCAAGCCTTCAAGTTCAACCCTACACAACCGATTTCAATCAACATCCATCACGGACCACTATGAAGGAACCCACTTGGTTTGCAAAGATGTGTGAAGCTTTAAGCAGCCAACAATCAATTCATGAAGCTGGATCACTTGATAGACCTCCAATGCTCACTCCAGGAAACTACGATCAATGGGTGATAAGGTTCTTTAGGTTTTGTGATCTAAAGAAGCCACATGGAAAGTTCTTAAAGAAGGTTATCTTGGAAGGTCCATTTGAGATGCCTACTGTCATTGTACCCGGAGATCCTACTGCTGTTCCACCAAGAGATGAACAAACCAACATTGCTACTGTTGCAGATTTAAATCCTACCGAACTTCTACACTATGAAGCTGATGAACTTGCAATGGAATACATCCTCTTAGGATTACCAAACCCAATTCTTCGTAGTGTTGATGCTCAAAAGACTGCACAAAAAATGTGGGATCATATTCGTCTTCTTATGGAAGGATCTGTACTCAATCAGGATGATTTGGAATCCAAAATTTACTTGGCTTATGAACACTTCATGATTGAACCTGGAGAGACACTAGAGTCCTATCATCATCGATTTTCAGACATCATCAATGATTTAGATAAACACAACATCATCATGCCAAGAATTGCAGTGAATACTAAGTTCCTGAGTAGTCTTGGTCCAGAATGGGAGAAGTATGTCATTTTTCTCCGTCAAGCGAAGAATATGCATCATTCTACTTATGGATTGTTGTACGATTACTTGAAGCCTCATGAAAAGGAAGTTGATCGGGAAAGGATTCTCCGTGCTCAAATTGCTAAACAGTCACAACCGGACAATCAACAACTTGCCTTGTATGCTCAACAGAATTATCCCTCTCAACCAGCAACTCAACCAACTGCTTCAAACACACCTTCACAGTCACAACCACAACAAAATCAATTGGTTCCATACAGCAACAATGCTCAAGCATATGTCAGTGAAGCGACTGAGGAAACAGATCCGTTCGAAGCATTGCAACAAGGATTTGTGATGATTGCTAATGCTTTTGGCCGTTACACCAACAAATCCAACAATCGTATTCGTTCCTCATCTAACACACGGACTCAAGCTGTTGTGAACAATGGACGTGTTGAAGTTCAGAATCGTGATTATGGTCGTCAGATGGGCGGTGGTCAAGGGTTTAATGCTGTGGGTAGGAATAACAACAGAACTCAAGTGGTGGAACAGGGAAATGCTCATAATCGGTTAAATGGTCTTAGATGCTACAACTGCAATGAAAAGGGACACCTGGCTATTGCATGCCCAAAGCCAAGGACTAGGGGCAGTGCTTATTTCAAAGAGGCTTTACTTTTGGCTCTTAAGGATGAAGCTGGTGGATCTCTTACAGACAAAAAACAGAGCTTTATGGCAGATGCAGACTCAGATGATGATATGGAGGACTTGCAGGCTAATGCAGCTGTTATGTTGATGGCTAATATGCATGAGCTGCACATGAGTGATACAGGCCCAGTGTATGACACTGATGGCTTGTCTCAGGTACCCGAACAAACCATCATCATATCTGAACTAATATCTCCGCCAATATCTGAATCCGGCACGGATCAGACTGTTCAAAATGAGTCTTCTACATCTCTTTCTGATGATTTTCAAGTTAACCCTGTAGTTACATTTGACGATCAAGATGACCTTATGGTTTCCTTTGATAATCAAATTGACTCCGTGGTCGTACTTGAGGATCTAAAGAATGATCATGTTGAGACTCACGGTGAACCAGATGATCTGTTGCCTCATCCGGATTTTGCTCGGTTAATTCAAGACCATAAAATCAAAATGGAGGAATGTTATGCATTAAATCAGTCATTAAAAAGTAAAAATGCACTGTTAACCAAGGATTTTGAATGTTTACAAATGCAACTCAACTTTTTCAAAACTCAAAAAAACCGTGAAAAAGGTTTTGAAGCCGCTTTTGCAAAATCTCATCAAAACGAAAAATATTTAGAGAGACAGATGCGTGATCTAGCCGCCTCGAAGAATGCTTTGTTGTCTGAATTAGAACAACTGAAACACGAACATAAAAAGCAAATTAACGCTCTCACCTTGGAAAATCAAAAAGCTAAGGCTGAGTTGTTAAATTGTCAAAAACAGTTCTCCGCATACAAAAAGCATTCAACGAATCGGGTAGATGACCTTCTTGACGAAATTCTCGGCTTGCAAAACAAACTTAAAGAGTTTAAAACTGTTGTTTACAAACATGGTGAATCCGTAACAGCTATTGAAAAGTTTACCTTAAAACCCAATCCAAAAGGATATGGAAAAAATCTAGCTGATTACAAACCTAAGCTTTCACTAAAAACATTCAAACCAACTCCTGAAGTTTCCAGTGCAGAATACAAAATTGATAATACTGTCATGAGTGTTGTTGAATATCATCGTCAAGAGGAATTAGTTGCAGAAGACGAGAGTCGATCAAAATTAAAAAATGTTGTTTACAACAAACCTTTTAATTATAAAAACGCGGTCACTTTCGTCACACCAACGGATTCTTCTAACACACCAAGGGTTATCATCAAAACACCTGAGTCCTCTATAATTAATCCCAAAACAGACTTTGCACAAACTTATGGTCCTTTACCTTCCATTAGTGAAGTAAACTCACAACCTGAAAATCGAAAAATTCTTCGATATTTTGACATTTTCATGGCTGACCTCAAAATTTTACAACATGAGATAGAATATCGATCTGAAATCAAAGTTGAACATTTTCAATCGCCTCTGGCGCGAGAACAAAGAGACATTTTTCAGAAAAATCTTTTACCTAATGTTAAAAACTTGAAAAGTTGTGCAATTGCCTGGGAAAAGGATTTTCATAAGGAACTTGGGGTAATGAAAAACGTTTTCGAGAAAACAGAAACATCTATTTCGAACACAAAACGCAAAAAGAAACTATTGAGAAAAGATGTTGATCGACTCTTGGAAGATGTTATCTGTGCTGATATCCATAATGTTGTGTTACTTCATGCCTTGCCATTTGCATCTGATTACATCTCTGCTGATATTGTTGAAACTATTGTTACTGTTGAGAACACCGATAATGTGCTTCAGATCGAGTCTTTAAAAGCTGAAAATAAACGATTACACACGGAAATTTACAATGCAAAACGTCGTCTTCATTGGTGTGAAAAAGATATTCACAACCATCAACTTAGTTTTCAAAAGAAAATCGCTCAGCTGAGTGAAAAATATTCTGATCCTAAAATTGAGCAACTGGATGATCAAAACGTGTCTTTGAAAAGTCAAATCTCAAAATATGAACAAGAAATTTTAAACGTTAAACAGGAATATGGTGTCATATTTGATTTACTCAAAAAGACTCGACTTGAAGCATCAAACGAACTTGATCACTATCTTGCTCACACTAGAGATGTCATGAATTTTGCTGGAAATATTCGTTCTGAAAATCAAGATCTGATTCACACCATCTCTAAGTTACGGGAAAATTTAGGAAAGTATGAACTACTTCCGCCTACTGTGATTAAGAGATTAGCACCAGTCACACTTAGTAATCGTGAACCTAGAATTCCCACTGCCAAATCACAAGTTGCTAATGTGTTTCCCTCTACTGAAACAGGAATAGTTGCATCTTTTCCAAACGTCAGCACTTCACAGCCTAGGAGCACTCAATCGAAGAATAGGAAGTTGCAACCTAAGAAAAGATCAATAAAGAATGCTAAAGTAGAAGAACACCCTAGGACTCTGAATAAAAATCATGTTACTTCCACTATAGATGTTGCGTCTGGCAAATGTAATACAAATAGTGATGTAACGAATGCTAAACCGTTAAGTACTTTTGATATTCAGTCTGATGCACCTTGTGTTATTTGTCAAAAGAGTATGAATTCTGATTGTCATGACAAATGTGTTGCTAAAACTATAATCTCTCGATTACGGAATCCTAAGAATCGGAATACCTCTAGGCCCACTAATCATTCTAAGTCTGTGCTTGGTAAACCACCTTCTTTAGATTCTAATGCAACCACTGCTATCACAGTAGCTCCCGCTTCACCTCCTAAGAATAAAGTACCACCTAGTGTTTTCACTAAGACTAAAGCAAAGAGTAGTTATAGATGGCAGAAATGGATACATAACACACTAGGATTTAAATGGATACCTAAAATTCTCAATGTGTGTATGTCTAACATACTTGCTTCGGAACCCTCTAACATTTCGGGTTCCACATCTACTTCTATTCCATCTGTGTCGTCTGTGTGTAATGCAGGTGATACAGATCATTCTCTGGATTGTTGATAGCGGATGTTCCCGACACATGACAGGCAACCTTAAACTGTTATCAAACTTTATTGCAAAGTTCATTGGCACTGTCAGATTCGGGAACGATCACTTCGCAGCCATCATGGGCTACGGAGATTATGTTAATGGGAACATCGAAATCAGCAGGGTTTACTATGTGGAAGGCCTCGGTCACAATCTGTTTTCAGTAGGTCAATTTTGTGATGGAGATTTGGAGGTTGCTTTCAGGGAGAAAACTTGTTTCATTCGTGATCTACATGGAAATGACCTTATGTCTGGCTCGCGTAATTCTAGTCTCTACACTATCTCTATGCAAGACATGGTTCCTTCCTCTCCCATTTGCTTACTTTCAAAGGCAACATCTACAAAATCCTGGCTATGGCACCGTCGTCTCTCACATCTAAACTTTCAAACCATCACCAACCTTGCTCGACACAAACTAGTTGAAGGACTCCCACGATTCCGGTATTCAAAAGATCACCTTTGCTCAGCCTGTGAACAAGGGAAAAGCACTCGTGCTCATTTTCCTTCAAAGGTGGAACACAGCTCTCAGCATGTGCTTCATCTTCTTCACATGGATTTGTGTGGCCCGATGCGTGTGCAAACAATCAACGGCAAACGCTACATCTTAGTAATTGTTGATGACTACTCACGATGGACTTGGGTCTACTTTCTTCGTAGCAAAGACCAAGCTCCACAAATGATCATCACCTTTCTCACAAAAATACAGGTTCAGCTCCGCAACACCGTCAGAATAATTAGAACAGACAAAGGAACTGAATTTGTTAACAAAACTCTTCATGACTTTTATGAGAAAGTGGGAATTCAGCATCAAACATCTATTGCACGTACACCTGAACAAAACGGAGTTGTTGAAAGACGAAACCGAACGTTAGTGGAAGCTGCAAGAACAATGTTAATCAATGCTAAACTTCCAGATTACTTATGGGCAGAAGCTGTATCTACTGCATGCTATACTCAAAACTGTTCTATGATCACAAAACGCCACAACAAAACACCTTTCGAGCTTGTCCACAACTATAAACCGAACCTCAAACACTTTCATGTATTTGGATCCCTTTGCTATCCGAATAATGATCGTGATGATTTTGGAAAGCTCAAAGCCAAAGCTGATATTGGAGTCTTTATTGGATACTGTGACAATTCTAAAGGTTTCCGAATCTGGAATCGTCGAACTAAGGAGGTAATGGAAACGATTCATGCTCATTTCGATGAACTCACGGAAATGGCTGCTGAGTATAACAGCTTAGAACCCGGTCACAACCGTTTAAACTTCCCTCAACCCCCATCATCAGCTGAAGAAAGCCCTCAGCTAACTCGTCAACAAATGGAAAGGTTATTTGCTCCTCTGTTCTGTGACGATATTGATGAACGTGCTCCAGGTGTATCCGCTGTTTCCGCTGCACAACCTGATAATATTCCTATACCTGATACACCTGCTACAACAACTACTGTTGAAGATGCACCTACACCAGTTGACTCCAACACAACAGTTGAACACACTGCTTCCAACAATGATGAACCGGCTGATGATATTCTGAATGAAGTACCCCCACCTGCAGATTTTGATCCAAATGCGTTTTTCAACCCGTTTGCTAATGAGACTGCTGCACCAGATGTTGCGGAATCTTCAACAAACCATTTGAATCCTCAGAATCTGCACAATGTATACCAACATCAACCCTCTACACATAGATGGACAAAAGACCATCCTCTGGCTAACATTATTGGCAACCCGAATCAACCAGTCGTTACGAGACAACGTCTTCACTCAGACGGTGAACATTGCATTTATGCACTCACTGTCTGCCAATCTGAACCTAAAAACATTAAGGATGCAATGACAAAAGACAACTGGATTGAATCCATGCAGGAAGAACTCAACCAATTCAAACGTCTTGAAGTATGGGAACTGGTTGAAGGACCAACAGGGGTCTACGTCATTGGTTTAAAATGGATTTGGAAAAACAAATTGGATGCTGAAGGGAATGTTATCCAAAACAAGTCACGGCTAGTTGCTAAGGGTTATCGTCAGGAAGAAGGAATAGACTTTGAAGAATCTTTTGCTCTGGTTGCTCGTCTTGAGGCTGTTCGGATATTTCTCGCGTTCGCTGCTCATATGAATATGACGGTCTATCAGATGGATGTCAAAATGGCGTTTCTCAATGGACAACTTAAAGAAACGGTCTATGTCAGCCAACCAGATGGATTCGTTGATCCTGAGTTCCCGAACCATGTTTACAAACTGAACAAAGCTCTTTATGGCCTCAAACAAGCCCCTCGGGCATGGTACGATAAGCTATCATCTTTCCTCATTGCCAATAATTTCACCAAAGGCTCGGTTGACCCAACTCTTTTTATACAATATCACGGGGCACACATCTTAATTGTTCAAATTTACGTGGATGACATCATTTTTGGGTCAACACATAAAAAGTTTTCAATCGCTTTTGCAAAACTAATGAAGAAAAATTTTGAAATGTCCATGATGGGTGAACTTACGTTCTTTCTAGGACTGCAAGTTCATCAATCACCCCGTGGTATTTTCTTGAGTCAGTCCAAATATGCCCTTGAACTGTTAAACAAATTTGGAATGACAACCTGTGATACTTATGCCACACCAATGGCTCATACAAAGAAGTTAGATGTTGATTTACATGGGAAATTGGTTGACCCTACCAAATACCGAAGTATTATTGGGTCCCTCATGTATCTAACAGCTAGCAGACCTGATATTGTCTTTGCCGTTTATCTATGCTCCCGTTATCAGTCGCGACCAACTGAAACCCACCTCTCTGAGGCTAAAAGAATCATCCGATACATCAAGGGAACCATTAATTTGGGGATCTGGTATCCGAAGGATTCTGGTTTTGAACTAATCGCTTTTTCAGACGCTGACCACGCAGGATGCTTAGACTCAAGGAAAAGTACTTCAGGAGCTCCACAATTTCTTGGTGATAAACTGGTGTCTTGGCAATCAAAGAAGCAGGATTGTACATCGCTGTCATCAACCGAAGCAGAATATGTAGCCATGTCCGCGTGTTGTGCTCAAGTCATCTGGATGAGAACACAACTCAAAGACTATGGTTACGTATTTGACAGACTCCCGATGTACTGCGACAATCGGAGTGCCATTGCAATCTCGTGCAACTCAGTTCAGCACTCGAAATCAAAGCACATCGATCTTCGCTATCATTTCATCAAGGACCACGTGGAACAGGGTACCGTTGAACTATACTTTGTGGGTACTGAATACCAATTGGCAGATCTGCTCACCAAAGCCTTGCCTCCCGCTAGGTTTAATGAGTTGGTCCACCGGATTGGTATGAGGTGTTTGACTCAAGAGGAATTGGATGACCTCTTAAACAGTCTTAAAAACCTGTCAAACACCAAAACATCCTTTGTATATAAACTTTTCAAAAACAAAATACAAAAATATAAAATCCGATAAAACAACAAAAATATTCTCCTAATCTATATTTCTTTCAACATGGCAAGTACACTTCTTCCGTCAACACTTCAATCTTTCAAAATTCAATATTTTTCCGATCAAGTGTTGAGGGGGAGAAAATACTCTATTAACTGCTTCAAAACAACTGTGTACTTGCATGTTATCTTATCTCGGTTGAATCTTTTACAAATGGTGGTACATTTCCTGGTTCAAAGACACTCCTCGGACTTTAATTAATAACCTTTCATTATTTTCTCAAGTCGAGGGGGAGTGTCGTCAAGTCTCTTTCTTAAAAACCTTTGTTTGGTAACCAAAATGGAAGTTAAAAGGCTTTGTTGAAAAAGGAAAAGGTGGAGGGACTAAAACTGCAAAAACCACAAAGTTATTTTTGATAAAACACCCCACCTAACACTTTCACCTCACATTTATTACCAACACCTAAAAAGATCCTACGCGTAGAAATTGTTTAACAAATCCGTGCATTGGATCAACGATTTGTAAGTGGTTTTATGATCTCAACATGTTTTTAAACATAGGTTTTGATTTTGATACAAATCCAACGGTCAAATCTTGATCTATGCTTGATTTAGTGTCCTACGCATAAGTGTATGAACACTAAATCAAGAATGGACGTTTGTGGTTAATAAGATTGTGTCAAAATGTTCCTTTTACATCTATAAACACATGTTCATTACCCAAACATGCCCAGATACACGAATTGATAACTTTCAAACATTAGGGTTCTTAGGTCAAATTGGGTATTTTTGAATGTGAAGTGTTTTGGTTAAAAAGATAGTTGGGTTATGCTCTTGCGTTGTTAAATTGATAATTTCCAAAGTTTATAGCCACCCAGAAACACGAATTGGTCATCACTTCGAAACTAGGGTTTAAAGCTCATAAACTTTGGGTATTTTTGATTCTCAACAAATTAAGTGTTACAACTTGGCTTACATACTCACAACATGTCTTTAACATACCAGAAAAAGTTTAGTGCATAATCTATGGCTAAAACTCATACACGTAGATTTAGGGTTTTAGACTACGCGTATGTGTTCTATGCGTAACTGTTAAAATGAGCTAGCATGTTTTGATCTGTGATAAAATGATGTTCTGTGTTAACTTTGATGATTTGACAAACTTATTTCAAGCTTTGCTACGCTTAAAATTCAGAATCAAGGTTGTTGTTAATCTACGCATAAGGATCACCTTACGCGTAGCTTGTTATGCGTAAGATTAGTCTTACGCGTAGCTTCTACGCATAAGGTTCTACAATGGACTACGCGTATCCTGTGAAGGATATGCGTAAACAGTGACCTCTACGCATAAGGTCAACTCTTACGAGTAGCCTTACGCGTAAGGTTAATATATGCCTACGCATAAGCTCTACGCCTAAGGTCTTCTTTTCCTACGCGTAACATTTCTTACGCGTAAGTTAGGATTCTACGCGTAAGTTTACGCCTAAGCATATATCAATCCTGTCTACGCATAACTTTGTCAAAACTACGCTTAACCCTGGATTGACCTTCATGATGAATTATTACTTGTACAAACTTGTAAATAAACTAATCATATCATCACGAATCCAAAAATGTCACTAATAAACTTAAATCGTCTGATATGTTGTGAACAATAAGTGATAAAATAAACTTTAAAACTTAAAGTTAACTAACTCACGAAACATTTCACGACATCATTGAACTATTGAACATACAAGTGACTTAGGACTCGTAACAATCATTATCACTATACATTCAATAACTAGACAATAAGACCTTCTGTTGACTAACATTATGTCTTTCGATATGTTGGTTCTTTTGGCTAATGTTATTTCAGATCACGACATGGCTGAACAAATGAATGTGGATGCACCTGAAGTTCTCTCCATTGCTGATATCTATCCTCATGGCTATCCAATGAAGATAGGAAAGAATAATCTCCGTGTTGACTTTGACACTCTCACTTGCTCTGAATCTTCATGTTTAATTGCTATTGACATTCTGAGGACTCATCCGTATCAGAACATGCTTACTCACTCTGCAACTGTCCCTGAGATCTACATCCAACAGTTATGGAACACTATGGAAAGGGTCAAAGGACAAACTGCTGTGACGGTGACTCTGAATCACAAACAAGTCACCATTACACCTGCAGACTTAAGGGTTGTTCTCCTAATTCCTGATGTCTATCCAACCAAACTATATGCCTCACCTGCTGAAGAGCTCACTCTCCAATTCTTAATCAATATCGGTTATGATGAGGCTACAGGAATAATCACCAAGCATTCTCACGTAGAGCTTAAGAGTATTCCTCAACCCTGGAGAACTCTCTACATGATCATCACCAAGTCTATTTCTGGTCGTGACAGCGGCTATGAGCACCCTAAGCTCAAGGAACTGCAAATATTCTGGGCATTGGTCAACAAGAAACACATCGCTATTAAAGCTCTGATTTGGGATGACATGATGTCATTTCTCAACAAACTTGGCTCAAAGATTCCCTACATCAGATATACTAAATTGTTGATCCAGAGAGCACTTGGATTTCATCCTGACATTCCCAAGAGGCTCAATGACCCCGACAATCACGACATGTTGACGGAACCTATTCTATCTGTCAGAATCAAGGAAACGTCTACAAAGAAACAAGGTGCTGTGCTGCCAGATTTCCTTCTAACTGAAGATGTCAGAAAGCTCGAATCATAAAAAAGGTATCTGGAAGCAGTCAGACAAGGCAAAGTTGGTCATCTCGACGAAAAATCTTCTGGAACACCGGTAAGGAGAACCAGAAAAGGAAGTGCTGGAAGTGTCACAAGTACAGATAGTCAAAGGAATGTTCCAAAGAAGAAACCTATTCCAAAGAGGAAACCCACCCCTAAGAAGAAAGTTCCTTCTCAGGAAGCCACTCTGATCCTTTCACTTGAACCGCAAAGACAGCTCAGGGACGAGGACTCTGAGGCTACTGACACAGATGAAGAGATCACATACTCTGAAACTGCAAAGGATGAAAATCCCTCACTACCAAAACCTCCAAGTCCTCAAACTATTAAAGGAAAAGGGAAGACTCCTGCACTTGTGCCTCAGGATGAAAGCTCTGAAGATGAAGAAGAGCAACTGGATAAATCATACAGGAAGAAGTTTCACAACGTTAGACACACTCAAAAGGCCGAAGAATTTGCTAAAGATCAAATGGGTGGTCCCGGAGGATCAAGTGGAGCTGCCCACTCCTCTCCAGATCCTGATGCGGTTAATCGACCCGATAAGGGATCTGGTGCCACCACTCTTCTGCAACAACAAAAGCCTGTTGAGGACACTATTGTGTATGATTTTGAGAAACAGGAAACTGAGAAAGAAAAGTCTAGAGATGACGAGGATGATTATACAAAGTTTCTTCTAGACAGTCCAACACACTCAAAGGAGAAAACCTCAGAAACTCCTAAGGACATGAAGTCTCCTCATGTCTCCTCATCATCGGATTCTTCGTCTCATTCATCACAACCACCATCAACGAAGTCAACCAGATCATCATCCAAATCAGTGAAGAAACCACCTAAATCTTGGATTTCTCAGACTCATAAAAAGATTGTGAAAGCTGTCCAACAAGTCAGAAAGAAGGACATACTTTACAGAAAAATGAATTGGTTTGCTGACCAAATTCAGTACTTGAATGATGAGAAAGACAAGTTGGAGAAAGAAAGGGAATTTGTTCAGAAGTTCATGAAGAGTCATCGAAAAGAGGAACTGAACGATATGATCGAAGGCTACACTAACAAGTACCTTCAGGATATCGTTCCTAAAGTCCAAAAGGAACTGGAGAAGACAGCAAGAGATCATACCCACAAGTTTCTTCTCGACACTGTCCCCGGTGTGACTAGAGAAATATTTTCCAGACAACTCACCCCTAACATCGTAGCTTTGGTTAAACATACAATGGCCAAAGAAGCTGATCTCTCTGAATCTGAGTTGATCGCTAAACTTGTGATGCAAATGTCAAAGCGATCTGGAACGTTTACTTCGGATGAAGCTAAATTTTTCGAAAATCTACTTGATTTTCAACTCAGATCATCATGCAAGGAGTCAGCCGATCAACCCAAACGACCAAGAGATGACGATGATAAGGATAAGGACTCTGCACCTAAACGTCAGAAGCAGTCTGGTACATCTTCCTCTATGCCACCTCCTCCACCACGGACTTCTTCTCAACAAAAAGTCTCCTCCACCTTGGTCTTCTACTGATAAACCTCGGTACGATTCCGAGTTACCGCCCCTGACTCAAAACACATGTGATTACTTTGAGTATATGGGTGGTGACGATGAAGAGGTCCTTGAGCCCCGACAACAACCCACCTCACCCAAACAAGTGCAGAAACCAGTATCATCCTCAAGGCCTTCCAAAAAGAAGAAGAAGACGACTCAGCCTGGAGTCGTAACATGGCTAGATGACGATAAAACCGCAGAGTTTGAATGGTTCTCCACACTTGTCAATCAAACTCCCTACCCTGATGAAGGTCAAGAATTGGTAGTCGGTTCTACATTGGAGCACGCAAAACCATTGCAAGAAAAGTTCCATGTGAAGAAAATGACAAAATCTGAGTTGAAGCGAATCAAAAATGAAGCTTTTCAACTATGGAAAGACAGCTCTGAAAGCGCCCTCGAGGTCGAATATCATCTTGAGAACATCGCTCGAGCCATGTCTAACAACATGGATTGGCTCAATCTGGAAGCAAACATTGACTTCACACAAAGGGACAACCCTCCATACTACACCGGCTGGACCAAACCTCTACCGACCATTGGCCAAGCAGACGAACCAAGGATTCCCTTCCAATATTTTTTTAACAGAGACCTGGAGTTTCTCTTACACGGTAGCGATGGTTCGCGAAAATACGCTACATCATTGACTCTTCCATTCCCAGCGGCTATTTACTCAAACTGCATAGCTATCGAGGAACGTGCAAATCACTTGTTTTCTGACAACGTGCAAGCATACGACCAAGATGCATTGTATGGGATTCATCATTGGCCTGAACGCCGAAGAATCTACTACAGAAGCTGCCTGGTTCAAAAGTCTCAACATGCAGTGTATAGTTCCAAGGACATCGTGGCCATCAAACATATTGATATCAAGTCTAAGTGGGACTACACATTCTTGAAGAATATCATAGTCAAACGACAAGATGAACAGGACTATGGATTCTCCGAGGCTGACTTTGAGAACTTGTCCCTCAACGACATCGAAGACATGTACCTTGCCAAAGTACAGGGTCGTATGAGACAATTCTCGACTGAAGTTCAACGTGAATTTATCAAGTCAGTTCTCATCTTCATTAGACGCATCGTGATCAAAGAACGTGTCGAAGATATCCAGATGGCTGTTGAATCATATCAGAAACGTGTAAACTTCACTCCACCACAGCTTGATCTTCCCGACATCAACCAGCTTACACAACTTACGCTCATCAGCAAACCTTTCGGCGTTGTTTACCGCAGTGAACTTCAAAGAAACTGCTTAATGGCGTGTAGTGAGCTCCACAAATTCGGGGATCATACCTTGAAGCTGGTTAGGGATGGATTGGCGTACAGGTTGAAGGATATACGCCTGAAAGTTGGAAATCCTAAGCGCTGGAATTCTCAGGAAAGGAGGGATGTGAGACGTATCATCACCATGATTGATGAACGGTTGTTCATACGGGATCAGTTCAGACGATTGGAGAGCTATGTTGGTGGTCGACCCAGGAGAAACATCACCGGCTTTCAACGCCCTGTGTGCACTCCTGGGAACATCACTGCACTTCCTGGTACCCCGTGAATTGTTTCTTTCATATAATTTTGGATGCATGATTATATATGTGAATGGCTTGTGCACACATAACAGTGTACAACCCGTAATTGTCAAGAAAGGACCCTGTGGTACGCCTCAGTGCCACAATCCTTATAAAAGGAGCGAAAGCTTCTTACTTTTGAGTAAAACCTATCAAACCTTTCACTTTTCAAGGTTTTGCTCAAAAAGACAAGTACTTCCCCATATGATTTTTCAAAACCTCAACCGTTTATATCACTAGTTGAGGGGGAGTATTTGATTTAAAACTTTGTTCACAAATTGTTCATAGTGGTCATCTTCCCGCAACACTCAAAATGGTCATATTTATTCTCAAACGTTCAAAAATAACATTTTATATGCCATTTTTGAGGGGGAGAAAATTTGTGTGATAAGAAATATGTTGTACAAAATGCAAATGAATCTGTGTACCTCAGACTTAACCTACGAATTGACGGTACTAAACTGTTTGTAACTCGAAAAGACTTGTCCTGGACGGGTAATAATTTCAAGCTAGTTCGCTAGTAATGTAAACGTGTCTCGCAAAGGACTTGTCCAAGTAGAAAGTACCATTCGAGAAACTTTTGATAGACATGAACTCTGACGGGTTTGACAACCTTCCAAGGATTGTCTACACCTTCAAGGTAGTTATTAGAGCTAGTTGTCACCTAAAAGCTGACAATGTATCTCTTTAACTAATCAACGTAACCGTGTCTCGCGGGAGATTGTCTATCTTTAGTGGATCAATTCTAAAAGTGCGAGCTCTTTCCTCACTGTGCATTTAAACCATTAAAACTCTTTAGCACATGTGGAGGGGGAGTATTTATGCAAAAACTTATCTCTCACAGTGGTTCAAACATGTTTTTCATCAACAAACCCTTTGAGAGATATTTTCACATACAGTGGTTTTAATGGCAAACATAGGTTAGTCATGGAGTTATAAGGTGACTAAGGTTAGGAATAACCGTCCTATGATCCGCCAGAGCCGGAGGGATCTACCCAAGGACACTACCATTAGTTAGTGTTAGAAGTCCTTAGGAATGATTATAAAAAGGAGAAAATGAGAATCGGAGAAAGAAGGAGTTGAAGAATCAAAAAGAAATGTAAAGTAAAGGGTGAAAAGAAATAGCCCTCCAGATTATTCAACTTAGGGCAGACACCGGGTTCAATTCATATGCTACTGATTGTCACGTAGTGACACCGGTATTGAAGATTAAAAGTCGTCATGGACCCAGTGACGCATGCACTAAACCTTCTTAGCCACTCAAGTTTCTCTCAACAGAAGCTTGTTTCATTCTCACAGGGAACCCTACATAAACTATTGGCTTTCTCTTGGAGATCGCTCGTATTGAAGAAGGAGACCCTCTCCCTAGTCTCCACTCAGGAAAACCAAAACGCACTATTGAGTCTAGAGCCACGAGATTCATCAAAAGATCTCTTAGGAACACTTGACATTTAATCACTTGATGATCAACAAATAAGATCATCAGTGGTTCATATCGAGTCCTTCACAGATCTTAGAAATCTGTCGAGAACATTTATGAGAGGTTCACATCTGTGATCCTCAGTGAATGAATGGAAACTCCTGCCAGGGTCAACATCAAACTGCCCTGACAGCAGGTCACTTCGGTAACTCCCCGTGGATTACGCGGAGTGTGTCTCAAACGGTCTACAGTCATGAGGTGATGCTTCGGTGTACCTCAGCGACTCATCTGAACTGTAGATGTACTTCAGTACATCGCGTTATCTCACTTCTGGGACTCCAGTTCAGGAACGGCCTTTGTAAGAATTAGAGTTGTGTTTTCACACTATGCTGTTAACACTCTCGAAGTTCAAACTTGTAAGTGCCGAAAACTTCTTATTACTAACCGTTTGAAATGTTTTCTTCTTATGGAAGCTCCAGAGCGGGATGATCGTGCTGATTCTTCTCATGTTCACGCCAACATCATCACTAATGGAAGTTCTATTCAAAAGCAACACAACTGTCAGAATGATTCTTCGTCAAACCAAAGAATCTACAAAGTCAAAGACTTACAGAACTTCATCAGTATTGATTTCCAACGTCAAAGAGCGTGTGAGCATGTTGAAGAATGACGTGGAGACACTGGAGCAGCGAAGCAGACCTGAGGCAGACTGATGCAGACAACAACATACTATCACTTTCACCACAAAGGACAATGATCAAAGAACAAAGTTAAAGATGACGTCGAAGCATAACTGTTCAAAGATAACTATCTCTCTACACTGGGGAGATTGTTCGAATCAAGGCAATTCCTCTCACAAGAAAGAAGAATGTCAGAAGACGTCACAGCTACTATTACATCAACGCCTTCACCGTTTACATTCATATATACTTGAGGGGGAGATTGTTGGAATCACTCCTAAACAGTATTTCAAGTATTTATATTTCATATGTAATAGGTAGCTTTATTATGGCCTATATGTTTGTTTAAGGTCAAGCTTATGTAGAAGGCCCATAAGCTTGATCCAAGCCCAATAAGGAATAGGGAAGGAGAGGGAGTGTTGCCCTAGCTCCTTGCCTATATAAACTCTTGTAAACCCTCATTTGAGGGTTGGTTGTTCAATGCATTTCTTTCACATACTCTACGCCTAACCATTCATAGTATTTCGTGTGTGTGTTTGTGTGTGTATTGTTAATCCGCCTCTCTATCTCTTTCTAGTAAGCTTGTGTTGTAAAACTAGTGACCTAACAGGTGTAACTAGGGGTATCTAGTGCTGAAAATGAGCACTACAAATGGGTCCATGTGGGTGGTTAACTAACCAATGTGGCTAGCTAATATATCATTAAATGTAAAATGGAAGGCCATTTGGGTTAAATCCTAAGGTGCCTCTTTATCACATGAATTCACTTATATCGCACGAATGCAATCTCACTGCGGTCTGGTAACGATTTACAAGCACAAGTTCTAGAATAAATAAAATCACCGGCACACTCATAGCAAAAGATCCAAGCATAAAAGATGTATGCTAATAAGAAATAGGCTCAAATCCTCACAATTTAGTGGAAAGGGTATAATATGTGCTAGCAAATGTTTATCGATCCTAGAATGGATTGCAATAGTAATCGGAACACATCTTGAAATTTCAAATATTACCAATTTTACCAGTAGAATGATCCAGTTATTCTAATAGATAATCCTAAAAGTGTGAAAACAACTAGATCACAAGGGCAAACAAAAATTTTAATATAAGCATGAAAACTCTAACTTTTCCTATTCACCCCCCCCCCCCCACACTTAAGTTAGACATTGTCCTCAATGAAAGACGAACTTCAAGGTATAGAAATAGGGAAAATAGAGATGAAACCAGATATGTCAACGAGTTTATCAGCTTAAAATTCTTTCTTCATTCCTGGCGTCCACTGGAGAAATCATCACCTGCACACAATCTTATAAACAAACAAAAGGTTTTATTAAAAGGATGGCACCCCACCACACTTAAGTTCAACCAAAGGTTAAAACTTTGGGGAGTGACCACAGAAAATCAAATCTGAAACACACGGGTTGCCTCCCGAGAAGCGCTTGTTTTATTACCGAGTCATCAGCATGACTCGAGTCTTCCTGAATTTATTTAGTTGTAAGGGCAGCTTTGAACATTTTGTATAGTTCGGGGATGTACATGAATTCTTCACCAGTAGCTTCAATATCGTCCCAGACGAACTCAGAAGTTGGTTTCCATGGAACAGTTTGTGGGATTCTTCCAGGAAATGGTGCTACAAAGGTGAAAGTTTCGAATTCATTCTCATGGTGTCTCCACGACACTGTCGCAACTGAAACATCTTTCGTTTGCTCCTTGTCATAGTATAACTTGATTCGGTGTCCATTAACAATGAAGCTTCCACCTTGTTTGTCATAGAGTTTGACATACCCAGATGGATATCCATGTTTAACGACATATGGTCCAAACCATTTTGGTTGTAACTTAAGAGCTTTGAATTTGAATTTCATGTTAAAAAGCAGAACTTTATCTCCGGCTTTGAATTCTTTTCGAATTCGTAGCTTTTTATCATGATAAGCTTTTGTTCTGGCTTTATATAGTTTGGAGTTTTCATAAGCTTGGAGTCTTAATTCATCGAGTTCGTGCAATTGCAGAAATCTTTTCTCTCCAGCTATTTTGAGATCGGTGTTACAATGTCTGAGCGCCCAATAAGCACGATGTTCAACTTCGAACGGCAAATGACAAGTCTTCCCATACAAGAGTCTATAAGGAGTTGTGCCAATTGGTGTTTTATAAGCCGTACGAAATGCCCACAGAGTATCGTCAAGTTTTCTTGCCCATAATGAAGGATTGTCTTTTACTGTTTTTTCCAGTATTCTTTTGAGAGCTCTGTTGTTATTTTCGACTTGACCACTGGTTTGTGGACGATAAGCAGTCGCAAATCGATGATGAACTCCATATCTTTTCATGGTTTTCTCCATTTGTTGATTGCAGAAATGAGTTCCTCGATCGCTTATGAGTGCTTTGGGAATTCCATAACGAGCGAAAAGCTTTTTGAGAAAATTAACGATGACACGAGCATCATTTGTTGGTAAAGCTTCAGCTTCTGCCCATTTGGACACGTAATCTATAGCAACGAGAATGTATTCGAATTTGTGGGATTTAGGGAAAGGTCCCATGAAATCTATTCCCCAAATATCGAATATTTCACACACTTGAATGCTTGTTAATGGCATTTCATCCCTTCGAGAGAGATTGGTGGTTCTTTGACAAGCGTCACAGTTTTGAACAAGTGTGTGCGCTTCTTTGAATATTGTTGGCCAATAGAATCCAGCATCAAAAACTTTCTTAGCTGTGGTGGAAGGACCATAATGTCCCCCAGTTGGGCCATGGTGACATTCGTCAAGAATTTTCCGAGTTTCGGAACCAAAAATACATCTTCGGATCATCCCATCGGGACACATTTTGAAAAGATATGGTTCTTCCCAAAAGTAGTATTTGTGTTCCGAAAAGAATTTGCTTCTTTGAGCATGAGTTAGTCCTTTTCTGAGAATTCCTCCGGCGAGGTAGTTTGCAAAGTCAGCAAACCAAGGATCGTCATTTCCGTCGATGGTCATGAGAGTTTCATCGGGAAAATAATCATCGATTTCTTCTTCTTTCAACTCCTCAAGATTAGGATTTTCGAGGCGAGATAAGTGATCAGCAGCAAGATTCTCTGCTCCTTTCTTATCTTTGATTTCGATGTCAAATTCTTGGAGTAGCAAAATCCATCGAATAAGACGTGGTTTAGCGTCTTGCTTGGTGAACAGATACTTGAGTGCTGAATGATCGGTAAAAACGACTGTTTTTGAGAGCACAAGATATGATCTGAATTTGTCGAATGCAAAAACGACGGCCAGTAATTCTTTTTCGGTGACGGTATAATTTTGCTGGGCACTATTCAGTGTCTTGCTAGCAAAATATATAGGCCGAAAGTGTTTTCCTTCGCGTTGACCTAAAACAGCTCCAACAGCAAAATCGCTTGCGTCGCACATAAGTTCGAAGGGTAGTGACCAATTAGGTGAGACCATGATCGGAGCACTAGTAAGTTGAGATTTCAGTGTTTCGAAAGCTTTTATGCAATCAGCATTGAAGTCAAAGATAGACTCTTTCTCAAGAAGTTTTGTCATCGGACGAGATATTTTGGAAAAATCTTTGATGAATCGGCGGTAAAAACCAGCATGTCCTAAAAAACTCCTAACGGCTTTGACGTTGGTTGGTGGTGGAAGTTTTGAGATGACATCGACCTTTGCCTTGTCGACTTCCATTCCGGCACTAGAGATTTTGTGGCCAAGCACAATTCCTTCGGTTACCATAAAGTGGCATTTCTCCCAGTTGAGAACAAGATGTGCAGCTTCGCATCTTTCGAGCATTTTATCGAGATTAGAAAGACAAGCTTCAAATGAATCTCCAAAGACTGAAAAATCATCCATGAAAACTTCCATGGAGGTTTCTAGCATGTCTTGGAATATGGCGATCATACACCTCTGAAAAGTCGCGGGTGCATTGCAAAGACCAAAAGGCATACGCCGATATGCGTAGGTTCCAAAAGGACAAGTAAAGGTGGTCTTTTCTTGATCGTTAGGATTGATGGGAATTTGGAAATATCCTGAAAATCCGTCGAGGAAACAAAAGAATTTATTCCCTGCTAGTCTTTCAAGCATTTGATCCATGAATGGGAGCGGAAAGTGATCCTTTCTGGTGGCTTTGTTTAACTTATGATAGTCAATACAAACGCGCCAACCGGTGACAGTTCTAGTTGGAACTAGTTCATTTCGCTCATTAGTTACAACCGTCATTCCTCCTTTCTTGGGGAAACAGTGAACAGAGCTTACCCAAGGGCTATCCTCAATTGGGTAAATGATTTCAGCATCGAGAAGTTTAATGATTTCCTTTTTAACAACTTCTTTCATGTTGGGATTGAGTCAACGTTGACGTTCTACCACAGGTTTAATCCCTTCTTCAAAATTGATTTTGTGTTTGCAAAAATTAGGACTAATTCCTGGGATATCAGATGTTTTCCAAGCAAAAGCTTGTTTGTGATTTTTGAGCACAGAAACTAAGCTTTCTTTCTCATTATCCTCGAGCAATGAAGATATGACTACTGGAAGAAGTGAGTTCTCCTCCAGATAAGCATATTCAAGATGATCTGGGAGAGGTTTGAGTTCGAGATCCGTGGGTGGTTCTTCGATAGAGGATTTTATTCGCATCTCGTCATTGAAAGTGATTTCCTCAAAATTTTCTTCCTCTTCCTCCATTTCTTCTTCTTCTGAGTTATCTCCTTCGAATTCTACTTTCATGAAATCATCAAATTCTTTGTCAAAATCTGTTTCATTGATTTTTTCAGAAGTAGTCATGAATGGATCGGATTCGTTCAGTAATGCATCTAATTCCTCATCAGTGACTTCATCAATAACATCGACGTTAAAACAAGTGTCATTACTGGAATGAGGGTAGCGCATTGCTTTATCGATAAGAAAAGTGATTCGATCTTCCCCAACTCCAAGGTTGAGTTCTTTTCCTTTCACTTTGATGATTGCATCGGCGGTATTTAGGAAAGGTCTTCCTAGAATGAGTGGAACTTTATTATCTTCTTCCATTTCCAAGATCACAAAATCCACGGGAAAAATGAATATACCGACTTGAACAAGCATATTCTCAGCGATTCCCACAGGATATTGATAGGAATGATTTGCCAATCGGATACTCATTTTTGTTGGTTTCAGGCTGTTGTTGCACAACTTGGAATAGAGTGAATAAGGCATCAAATTGATACTTGCGCCAAGATCGGCTAAAGCATCACATTTAACGTTATTCCCGAAAGTACATGGAATAAGAAAGCTCCCAGGATCTCCGAGCTTTGGTGGAATTTTGTTTTGAACTATAGCTGAGCATTCTTCGTTAAGAAAAGTTGCTGATATTTGCTCAAGCTTGCTTTTGTTATTAAGAATTTCTTTCAAAAATTTCCCGTAATTGGGCATTCCGGCTATAACATCAACGAGAGGAACATTGAGTCTAACCTCTTTGCTTATTTCGATAAACTTCTTATAATGCTCTTCCATCTTCTCCTTCTTTAGGCGTTGAGGATAAGGAATTTTTGGTGTATACGCCTTGACGGTTGGAATGTTTTTCTTTTTGGTGGTTTGAGTTGTGTTTGGTTCCTCGTTTTCATCCTCACTATCAATGGTGACAGGAGCATTAGGATTAGGTGGTGGATCGTACGAGAGACCACTTCTTGTGAAAACAGCATTGATATGTTCATTTCTTGTTTGGGGTGGACGGTACGTCTTATCATTTGATGGTTTTGGATTGGATTGAGTGTTACTTGGCAATGAACCAGATGGTCTAGAGGAATGTTGGTCAGAAAGTCTGCCAAGCTTGTTTTCAAGATCTTGGATAGATGCTTGATGATTTTTCTGTCCTTGCTCAACTTTGGCTTTGAGATTGAAAAATTGTTTTTTGATAAAATCATTTGCGGATTTTTGACCAGCCACGAATTCTCTCATGGTTTTTTCGAATTCGGTTTCTTCTGTCTTTTTGTCGGGATATTGGTGTGGTGGATCGTCAGTTCGTGGTTGAGAATCACGGTTGTCATCCCTTGGTCGGCGATCTTGCCAATTTCTAGAATTTTGACCGTAATAATTACTACGATATCCTCCTCCACGGTATCCTCCTTGAGCGTAATTTGCTTCTCCTTCTTTCGGTCCACCCATAGGTTTATCGTCGCACTCGGACGATGGATGATTTCCTCCACAATTGTTGCATCCGTCTCGCATTTCCTTCATTTCATCTTTGATATCTTTGTATTGCGAGTCGATTTTTGAGGTTAACGCTTCCATCTTCTCCATGAGTTTTGAGGTATCGGTGTTTTCGACAAAAGCAACGGTTTTTCGGAGAGGTTTGGTTTTGGAATCTTTGGACCAATCAAGTTTGAGAAGTACTTGATCTTCGAGCAATTGATGTGCATCATTGGGAGTCTTATAGAGAAAAATTCCTCCAGCATCAAGGATGCCTTGAGAGATTTCATCTAGTCCATGGTAAAATATTTGGATAATGGTTCCTTTTGATAATCCATGTCCATGACAACTACGAAGCAAATCTTTCATTCGAAGCCAAGCTTCGACAAGTGATTCGTTTGGGTTTTGGTTGAAAGCACGAATTTGTCCCATTAATCGATCAAACATGGCAGGTGGAAAGAATCGGCTTACAAAAGCTTGCCTCATCTCCTCCCAAGTATTGATGATTCCCGGGGTTAATTCATTGTACCATACTTTAGCATCTCCGGCGAGTGATGATGGGAAAAGTTTGAGTTTGATGGCATTGACATCGGTGTTGCCATAACGAAACATGCCGCAAATTTCGATGAATTCGGAAATGTGCTTATGCGGATCGGCCCGCGCACGGCCATCGAATTGTCGGTCTTTGATCATAGAAAGGTGATGTCCCTTCACGGTGAAGTTGTCACCAAGGTTAATAGCAACAATAGCACTTTCGGGTGTTGGTGCTACGGCTCGGTTGGTTCCCCACATGGGTTGATCGTCCGCCATTGGAAAAGGTAAATTGGTGAAAGGGTTGTAAACAACTTTGGCTTCAATGAGGTTATCAAATGGTGGTTTTGGTATTCTTGGTTCACGATTTTCCAATGGTATGAAAAGTGTTCTTCTTCTTCTTCTTCGAATTAAACGTTCGGGGTTGGTAAGAGGTGTAATTGGTTCTATTCCCGCTGCTCGAGTGTTCATACAATGTCCTAGAGAATCCAGTCAATATCTAAACACACGGACAAACAACGAAAATGGTTTCTATGGGTCAGAGAAGGTAACCGGATCGGTTGCGGGATGCGACCGATCGGTTAGACTAAATGATTGATGGACAAACTCGTAACCGATTCGGTTGAGGGGCAACCGGATCCGGTTAAGGTTTCTGTGAAAATTTTTTTTTTTTTTTTGGTTGAATCGACTTTGGGGAATTCAAAAACTTGTTGAAACACAATCAAATCCCTGGCAGCGGCGCCAAAAACTTGACGTGCTGGTTGTGTACAAGTTTTAAATTTATAAAAGGTGATTTACCAATATTACCAATAACACATACGAGCAAGTATACTCGTCCGTTATAGCAAGATTATGAAGGTAAGTCGGGATCGTTCGCAGGGATTTGAGTGAATCTAAGCACAAGTTTGAATTAACAGAGTCTATCCAAAACATATAACAAAACAAATAGATATAATGAAATTCAGATGATTAAAAACTACACTTGCTTAAACTAGTTTCATATCATAGATTAATGTGATTGTGTTAACTACTTAACATGTTGGTTATGATCATTAGATTGAAAACTAATCTATTGTTCTTAAAAGTTAAACCTTCGTCAAGATTTTAGTTCATAAAAACAAGCCTTAAGTTTAACCAATCAATTCAAGATCAATTCAAGTTTCATAAGTCTACATACATAAACTTAAACACAAAAACATCCACTTGTTCCTCAAATTGCTTAAGAAATGGTCAATACAAAAGGTAACCGATCATAGACAAAAGGCTACAATTGATTCTCAACAACTAATCTTACGACCATTTAGATGTTTCTAACCAATCCACTTTGATAATCAAAAAGCGTTTCTATTACAACCACACCTTAGTTCCTTTGTATAATCAAGAATAATGGGTAAAAACAATCATCCATAGACAAAATGATTATGACTAGTTGAATAACACGAAGTTCTTTCGACCCCAACGATTATTATTAATTAGCCAAACTTGATTAACAAATGTCACTATGAAACTTTAGCACAATTGGATCTTAGAATCAACTTGAAATTGAATTAAAACACATTAACACAACCACTAATTAATCATATGATAATCAACATCATTTAAGCAAGTGTATAAAGAAACTAGCCACTCATAGCAAACATGAACATAAACTCATAACTTTGATCATTAGAAAACATGATTAAATGTCTTACAATGCTTGGAATAAGATTACAAATGGTGAAGTAATGATTCCCAAAGGATCGTGGTAGACTTCTTGGTGTTTTGGCCTCCAAATGTGGAACTTCTGGAACTCCAAACTTCTCTGGATTTCTAAGGACGAATTTTAAGAGCTTAAGGCTTGGTTTGATGAGTAGAGAGATTTGTAATTGAGGGTGTGTCTCATATGCTCACAATTAGCCTCTATTTATACTAATTCCAAGGCCTAGGGTATTAAATGTTGAACTTGGCCTCCAAGGAGTAAGGAAGGGACTAGAATACACCAAGAGAAGGACCTAGAATCATTTGGATGCAAAGGGGAAGCTTAGTGATGAAGATTTGGCAACTGTAGCTTCTCCAACCGGATCGGTTATATGACCAACCGATCCGGCTGGTCTTCAATAACAAAAGCCGACCGATCCGGTTGCGGGTTGCGACCGATCGGTTGGCTATGGTAAAAAACACTTATTCTGACCAAATTCCAACCGATCCGGTTGAGGGTGTAACCGGATCCGGTTGGATCTTCTGAGATACAAAACTTGATCTTCTTTGATTCTACAATCACTGAGGTCTTGAGATACTGATTTAGTCTTGTTGAAATGGGACTCTTCGCTAAGCTGAATATTACTTCTTTTTCCTCCATTTCCCTGCACTTGGTTATGAACACTAGACAAACATCTCTAGATACGATTAAGTACTAAAATCACGCAAATATAACCAAATAACAGATATAAAAGTACACATAACGCTACTAAAAACATGCACAATCTGAGCGTTATCAGCGACGTTGTGTAGGTGTGGTTCACCGTGAATTGAAAGAACCCGGTGGTTAGCCTAGCACCGTATAAAGGGTAGGCGACGTTGTGTTAGGTGTGGTTCGCCTTGGTGTGAAGGAACTCGGTATTTTGCTTTGTACCGGAAAAAGGTTAAGCGACGTTGTGAAGGCTTCTCCGCCATAAGGAGATTGGTGTAGTGTTTACGAACTCTCGAGTAGGTGACTCGGGGAGTGGAGTAGGGCAAGGAAGCTGTCCTTGTAGCCGAACCACTATAAATACTTGTGTTGTGGTTTTGTGCTTCTTACCCTTATCTTTTCATTGCTTATCTTTACATGCTTGTTTATCAACATCCAACACACACACCCAAATAGATTGACATAAGTCAATCTAAATAGTTTAAAAGGAAGTTTTAATTGGCAAAACTATTCAACCCCCCCTTCTAGTTTTCCACAGATGACTTCTATCTTCTACAAAGTGTTGAACGATTTCCTTATCACGGTACTCGTTTCATCATCTTCTTAATCTATTTCTCTATCGTTGTAAATAATCTTCAAAAAGCAAAATACAAAAATATAAAACCAACAAAAACAGAATAGAAAATATAAAATCAACTAAACCCATAAAAATCAGAAAATTGAAAAATACCAAAAATATGTTTTCAAAGACATGTCTTCTGGTATCGATAACATCTACGGTCTTAGAAATGTCATTCAATAATGGCACGGGACTTTAGATGAAGTTCGAGTAGGAGGTGTAAATATTCTTTTCCAAATCATGTCTTAAAATATGGCTTGCTATTATTTCAGATAGCAACCCGTTTTTCAAAGAAGGAAAGTGCTACGCTTAAACAATTTTCAAAAATTTCGTTCACTTATCCTAAAACATATTGAGGAAAGTATGTCGAAGGACTGCTGTTCCTACAAAAATGTTTTTCCGTCTAAAATTCTTCAGAAAAATATTTGTTGTATTTCAAAATGGTGGAAAATGACTTGCTTGAAAAATCAATCAGAATCAGAGTTTTTATAAAATTTGCAAACTCAATCAATGACTTCAGCGCTTTTAAACTTTTCAAAAAATGAGTAATTGATTGAGGGGGAGAATTTTTTACAAATTTATATCATCTATCAGGCTTATCTAATTATCCTATATGCTTAACTGAAAATGATGTTAACCTACGTTGAAGGACTAGGTGCCTAGGATATGATTGTTAGGATTAGATGATTAGATTTTTAGGAACATATTATTCCCATGCCTTTACATGATCTGTTTGATATGTTCAATTGACTTTTACTAGTCGATTGCTGTTTGGGTGTTGTCGACCACCATATATCTGTTTGTGTTGACTAACGTATGCAGATAAGATGGTTATAAGAATGTTCCCGATCCGGATCCCACAATTGAAGATGATTGGATGCCGTAAGGAAAGGGTAACTATATCTTGGGTTGACGAATGAAGAAACGAAGCTTAATTTGACCTCTATGGAGAGTTGGCATGAAAAAATGCAATGTAAGAGGTCTCACTGCATCAGCAGATGGTTTTCTTCATCATCAAATGAAGAAACGGAGCTTAATTTGACCTCTATGGAGAGTTGGCATGAAAAAAGAAATGCAACGTAAGAGGTCTCACTGCATCAGCATATGGTTTTCTTCCAACCTTCAGCAACTACAACAAAAGCAGCTCAACCACATAACGTATCTTTGTGCAGGATAATAGTGATGATACCATTTTTTTAAACAATTTTTTAAATAGCATTGTTTTGAAAAATGGAAAAATATTGGTTTTGAAAATAAATTGGACTTACTTTTGAAAATCACCGGACTTACTTTATGCATGATGTTATAAGGATGGTTAGGTTAGGTATTCGTTCCCAAGATCCCGCCAGAGCCGAAGGGATCAACCCAGGGACAATCCACTAGATAGTGTAGAGTCCTTAGGTATGATGAAAAAAGGAGAAAAATGAGAATATGGGAAGAGTGCGGACTGAGATAGAGCTAGAACTGGAACAAACCCAACAAGGTTCTAGTTATGAAATCTCGGTAAGCATTGAAGGGGTTGAAGAATGAAAAAGAAATGAATATGAAAAAGGGTGAAAAGAAATAGCCCTCCAATAATTCAACCTTAGGGCAAAAACCGGGTTCAATACATATGCTACTCGTGGTTACTAAGGTAACACTGGTATTGAAGACAAGACGTCATGGACCCAGTGACGCACTGCACTGAACGTCCCAAGCTACTCAAGTTCCTCTTAAAAGGGCTTGTTTCATTCTCACGGGGAACCTACATAATCTATCGACTTTCTCTTAGAGATTGTTGATATTAAAGAAGGAGACCCTCTCCCTAGTCTCCGGCATAGGAACCAAATGTGCACAATTGAGTCTATAGCCAAGAGATCATCCACAATATCTCATTAGGATACAAAATTAATGAAGACTTGCTGTTTCACATAATGTGGATAGTAATAATATATTAAGAGTCCTACGCATCAAACAAGCTCTTGGAGATGGAAATCCTTCTAGAGCCAACATCCTTCTGGTATTGCCAGAACATCCGAGTGATATGTAAAATATTCACGATGAAGATGGAAATCCTTCTAGAGCCAACATCGAACAAGCTCTTGGTGGGTGACATGTGAGATCTTTTCTAAAGATCAAGCTTGTGACAACTAGACAGAAACGATGGGGAGACTCACTCTTGAATCAACCTTGGTCTAGGAAATAAATTGACGAATACTTTTGGAAAATCCGTTTGATGTGCAAATATTATTTTCTCTAGCACATCGAATGTGTATTCATATTTCAAACTCAAAAAGTATCTCTGATAGAAAAAAAAATACTTTTGGAAAAACCGTCGGTGTGCAAATTTCTTCTTTTCTCTAGCACATCGAATGTGTATTCTTTTTCAAATACAAAAAGTATTTTTGATTGAAAATTGATGTTTCTCATAAAACCTTCATCGTATTGCAAAACTCTTTCTTCAATCAATACGCGATTGTTTTCAAATCAACTTTTCATCAATCAGTGAATCTCAATTCGCTGGTTTACTCACTTCGTGTTGTCTTCTTTGAGACGCTCCAGTTTGAGAACGGCTAGAGCAGCTGCGAAACCCTGTCAAGGAAATTCTTTGGAATTATACCTGATCACAGGCAGTACTTGTACTGATCAACGGGGAACCGTGGGCCGTGTACCTCAATTCAACGAAAGTGATCAAAGACACTTTCGTGTACTTTATTGCTAACTGTTGTTTGCAGGTACATTTGGACGGTTGCAGCTGATCAGAATTGAGAAGTCAATCCAAAGCCGCATGCTCACAGCATCCACACTTAATTTGAAGAAATCATGACAAGTGCCTATCTACATAATCTGTCTCAGATATTTTTATACTATGCTTCTGCTACGCTGCTGTCAATATCTTGAACCAGTAAAAGCTTCCGCTACTCTGATGAAAAGATGTCTTGATCCAGAAAGTGTGAGCATGTCGGTCCAAAAGTCACAACATCACATGATGGCAACACAACAAAGGGTGATCCAGAGATTTACTGTGACTGATGATCTCAATAAATCTCGAAGATCATCAAAGATGTGGATCAGTTCAAAGACCTCCACTTAAAGTACAAAGCAGTCGGACTTTAAAGAATCACTGCTAAAGCGCAAAGATTGCGGATGTGAAGAATTAACGTCTACGAGCTCAAGACTAATGATAAAATAGAATGCTAGGATTCGAAATGTAAAACATTGGGTGACCTCCCTTAGGGGGAGATTGTTAGGAATTAGAAATTCCATAGTGAAGATTCGGTCACCCCAAATATAATCTAGCATAAGTTAGCTCATAGATATTACGTTATTTACTAGTTATTTAGTTAGTTATTTAGTTTAGAGCAACACCGTGCAGGATGGACGGGTCTTTACCCACTGTATGCCTGATCCACAGTCCGAAGGAGGACGTTTAGTATGTAACTATAAATACCCTCTACCTCCCAAGGTAGAGAGTTGGACCTTTCACTCAATCTAACCTTCTTTCTTTTGTTTTACTTTCTCTCTCTAGAAAGGCTCCCATCTTCCACTTTCTCTCTCTAAAAGTCTATCTCATTCGATCCATACTAGTGTTTATTATGTGTTTATGAAAACCAATATATTACAGAATCATTTAGGATAGCATAATTTAGTCTCATCTCAGCTTAATTCATCATTTAGAAGTATTAGGAATCAGTCAAAACTTAAATTAGTCAAACTACAAGGTTTTCATAAAAAGTCAAATATCCATTTTATGCTCAAACTGCTTCCACTTTTATATTTTTAATTCACTCAATTTTAGTCCAATTAAACTGTACTTCTGGAATTTGAAACTCTGGTTGGTGGAGTTTATCAAACTATTTTTTGATTAATTTTGTAATTTTTCTAAAACAGTTTAATAAAGGCTTAAAGTGGGTCTGTTTTCACAAATATGCCTTGTGCACATTAGATCAGCATCATGATTCAGTTTTTTGATAAGCTTCTCTAAAGCTCATTTCAGCTCATTATTAGTTCATTTTTGGTAAACAAGTTCTTAGCCAGGCTGGTTATTGTTGTCAACAGAAATTTTTCAATAAGCTTTATTATATTAGCTTATAGGACTGCTTAAAGTTGGCTTATCAGGATTGTTTGCCCATTGCTGTTAGGATTTGGATATGAGTTTTAATGCTTATAGCTAGTGCTTATATGGTAATTCTTAGTTGCATTAGGTTTCATTCAGTTGGTTTTAGCTTTTTCTAATCTGTTATAGCTTTTGGTTGTCTCTTGTAGCTTCTAGCTTATTTCCTTTTGCTTAATCTCATCAGTTTGCATCCAAATCAATGTTGCAAAAATCGGTCAACTCGGCCAATTAATCACCGATTAATCGCTAATCGGCCGAGTACCTTGTCGATTTTTGAAAATCGGTCAAAAAATCGGCCTAGGATAAAAATCGACAATAAGCAGTTAAAAAATCGGCCGAATCGGTAAAAAATCGGCCGAATCGGGTAAATCGGTCATTTTAAAAATAATTATAATTTAGGCATTATACTTAATTTGGGGATCGTATATTTCACTTATAACGCACAATGGGCATCATAATCAGAATTGGAGCCTTTTATTGAGGTTTGAAAACATAGCAGGCTTGGAATCGGTTAAGATTTTTAGTTTGGTCTCCAGAAATACTAAAAAACTGCAGGAAACGCCAATCCGATTAATCACCGATTAATCCCGACTTGACCGATTACTCGTTGCAGGGTGGTCGACCGCCCGACTACCGATTCACGATTTTTGCAACATTGATCCTAATAGATTAATATGCATTCACAACTTGCATTTGATAATTTTGATAGCATCTCTATATTATTTAGGACTTTTCTGGAATTTTTCATAATTTTATGTAACATTTAACTATTTTTATGCTTTTAAAAACTGTTTTAAGCATTTTAAATTAGCTTTTAATAGAAATAAATCAGAAAAAGCTCACAAAAATATAATTTCAAATTTCTTAGCTTAAGAAAAATCAAAAAGACATAAAGAATATTTTTCCACATTTTCCCTAGTTCAAATAGCATTTTCTAGCCATTTAATTAATTTTAAATAGTTTTAAATTTATAGAAATTAAAAAAAAAAAGTTAGAAAAATACAAATCCAGTTTTGAAAATTATTTTTAGTTAGTTAAGATGTTTGAAAAATAGTTTTGTAATTTTCTCATAGATTTCATAATTTTTAGCACTTTAAATCTATTTGAAAAATTAAAAAATCTTTTTTAATTCAAATAAAATCAAGAAAAATCATTAAAATTAGTTTTAAGTTTTAGATAATTTTTCACATTTTTATCTGTAGAAAAATATTTGATCACTTTTAGGGGTTAAAATAGTTTAGTTTGCATTTAATTTACGTTTTAATAATTACGTTATTTGCGTTTTTAGAATAAATTTGTGTTTTTAATTAAATTTCCTTGTTTGCATCATAGATTCAGTAGTTTTAATTTCCTTTTATTATAATTACATGCCCCGTAGTTTAGAAATCACCAAAATTCCCTTTTTCTCAACCAAAATTCTGGGGACTCAAACCTAACACGTTTTAGTTACCCAATACGACAAATAATCTATAATTGGTTTCTTTCCTAAGAATCAGTTTTACTGACCAGGTTTTAATATTTATATTGTCTCGTTATACCTATGGTCTACCCTAATGCACTAACGGACAGTGTACCCGGTCGTGTGTAGTGTAGTATTCGGTAAAACCGAGGTCGTCCCAAGAGCTACTTGTGCGGATTTTAACTAAGTCTAGGTGTCACAGATTTTAAAGTTGAAATGATTAATTAACTACAAGAAAATAAGAAAAGCAAGTAAAGGCGAGGGTTGTGATCAATAGAGGAGAAGTGTGTTAACCCAGTTAGTCATCCTATCATGTTAAGTTCACGTTTAATTACTTCCATTTACTTCAAGTAGGGGTAAAAGTCGCTAGTACAGCATTTGGTCAGTTCGTCCTAACCTATCAGCAAAGGTTTCCACCGGAGATCATCGGGTGACCCCTCAAAAGTCTAGTTGTTTTTAGTCCCCTAATCCAAGTCATTAAATACAACTACATGCAAGATTAATAACAATAAGTGCCCAGGCGCTAGCATCTTAAACACTCATCCCTAACTTCTTAAGTTCATCCAAATGGTAGGTGATCAGTTGGTCAAATCGAACAAGCGAAGAAGGGTTGTTAGTTGGTCAATTCTTACCCTTCCCACACATTCTACCTACTTAGGGTCAGTTGGTCATGCCTCCTAAGTAACTAGCCACTACCGCCATTCAAAACTACCGAAACAGGGGTAGCTACCAACAAACTATGCATGCTTACACTAGAAACAATTATACAAAAGCAATGTAAACATAAACAAAACAATTAAGAAATCTTAACTAGGCTAGCACCAGAGGTGCTTAGCCGCTCATATTAACTAAAACAATCGATTCAATGTTTAACATATCGAAATACATGAATTGAAAGTAAAGAAATGATAAAATTCTAATGCTTATTGTAGGGGACTGATTTCTCCCTTGGAGATGGCTCCGTATGCTCCCTAAGATCTGCCTTCAACCTTCTACCCACGTTCTCTGATTTGGTGTGTGAAGTGAATGATTAGAAATGCTAGAATTTGGGCGGTATTTATAGGCCAGATCTGGTTATGACGTAACTTAAATTGAGAGTTACGTCGTAAATTCCAATTCTTCGTAATTTGATTTGGAAAAGCTGGTTACGGCGTAACATCAAGAATGAGTTACTCCGTATCTTTAATAAATCGTGGTTATGCCGTAGTTGTGACAAGAGTTACGGCGTAGCTTACAGCGGCGTGGGATCTCATTTAACCTAATTAGTTACGGCGTAATCTAAGGGTGGAGTTACGCCGTAAACTTCAGTTGAGTTGGTTTTTTTAGTCACGCTTCTGTTATGGCAATGTGAGAGGAGAGTTACGTCGTAACATCTTCAAATTGATCATACTATCATATATCTTCAATAAACTCTCCAAATCCGTGTCTCATTAGCTCCAATGCTCGTAATTTATCTGAAAGTGAAATATAGAGGAAACCAAGTGTAAATCCATACAAATGATATAAAATACAAGCATTATTGGGGGAAATTGATACTTAATATTCAGAATTATTTGATGTTATCACCCTACTTAATCTGTTTTTACTTTATCTGCCTTAGGGATAGCAAGAGGTAGTTTTAATTTGTCCATGAAAACTACACAATCTCCCTTTTTGTTAGTCTCACAGAACCAACACTGCCTTAGGTCCATTTTTCATAGCTTATGTATAAGTTTTCCAAGCTCTCATTAGCCCCCCATTTAGTTTTTTAGGATATTTGTAGTGCTAACTTTCTCTTTTTCAGCTTGCTTTTGACCTTGGAGTTCAATTCATGGCTTAAAAATAAGCTCAAAAAAGCCCCTTGTTTCCTGTCAATTCTGCAAACTGCAACAAAATTCATTTTTTTTCTTTTAGCTTATTAGGCTGTTAGGTTTGCTTATTTCACACTCCTTAGTTGCTTTTTAGATAGTTTAGAATAGCTTTCATTAGACTTTAGCTTATTTGATCCCTCTTGTAGCTTATTTAAGTCCTTGGTAGCTTATTAACCTTTGCATGCTTTAGGTCCCCATAGTTAGCTTAGGATCTCCCAAAACGTCTTATTGCCCCCTTGTTCCTGTTTTTCCTCTTTTCAAGTTCAGCTTATTCATAAATTCAGTATATATGTTCATGTTAGTCAAGCTTATTTGTCTTTCAAACTTTTTTTAGTGCTTATTTGCATATGGTCTATCAAAGAAGGGGTGTTTGTTTGCTTTTCTGTCCCAACTGTGGGTTATAAGCAGTTGAAACCGCTTATTGAGAGGTCATGAACAAAAAAAGTTTTCACAAAAATTATTTTGTTTGATAAGTCAACAAGTTTCAAAAAGAAATATTGAAAAAAAAATGATTTCAAAAAGCCAAATCCCAGGGTCGAACCCTGGGCTCTAGCTTCACAGACGCAACACCAAACTTCACTACCAAAGGCCCTTGGGTCTTGTCATGGTCAGGTTTCACCAAATCAAATATATAACACCACTTTTCAGTTTAGCCTTATCAGCTTAAAAGGCCTTTTTAACTGCTTATTTCAAAAGCAGTTCCCCCCTTTTATATTTTTCTTAGATCAAGCACAATTCTAGTATTTGTTATAATTTTCTCAGATTTTTATAAATTAGTTTAGTATTTTTAATTAATTAATTAGTTTAAATTAGTTTTTAATTCGTAATAAATAATTTAAAAGCCGAAAAAATACCCAGATTTTTCTTAAAATTATTTTTAGTCATTTAGAACTTAGGAAAATTAGTTTTTTACCCGTAGGCCTTAATTTTCAATATTTTTATTTTAGAGCTCGGTACGTTATCGGTTTTTCACGTTTTTTAGTTTTAATGCTTTAGGACTTAATTTAGCTTCGTTTTATCGTTTCTTATGTTTAGTAATTGATAATTTAGTAGTTTGTTTTGTTTACAGACCATATTCACCTTTCCATACTTTAATTTGTAGAATACATAATCAAAAACGCAAAATTCTTAAAAACCAATTCAAGTTCAAATCACGAAACTCAACGAATCCTTCCATTCACACCTCGTTGGGACACGACTCGGGTATCACTTGTCCGGTATCACATATATCTCAATCGTGAGTTTTGGCACGTTCACCCTTTTCCTAAAAGGTTGATTTGTCGATTCTCGTGTTAGTTTGATATTTTGATATTTGTGTTAAATATACATTTGAAATTTTGGCGCCGCTGCCGGGGAGTGTTGCGACAATAACCTGAAGTTTTGACGATTAGTGACATGAAGAACCTTCCTCTTGAAGGTACCATTTATTATAAAAACCAAAAATACAAAAATATTTTTCTTTTCTTTGTATATAGATGTAAAAGATTAAAAATACAAAAAGATTTTGCTTGTTTTTTTAAATAAAATAGAATACACAATCAATATAACACTTCTCAACTTGAGTGTTATCATATTAAGTTCTCAAACTAAAGATTCAAAACATGCCTTTGTGTCACTTGCGAAATATCGGCTCACCTTCGATTGATAAACAAACTATAAGAGGGATATCATGACAGCTTCGCATTAAATTGCGGCTGAAAAGAGACGGGTTTTTGATAAGCTTCGCGCTGACCTCTATTTCTCCGCTCCTTTGTGCGTTTTTCTTTTGGAGAGATACCGTATCGCTTGTGATTATTTGTTTAAGTTCATTGTGTTTTTACTTCGGTCTTGTGTTTAATTAAAAGTGTTTTTTTTGTAAGTGCATGCGCACTCGTTCGCAAGCTCGTAGGCGTAATCGTAATCAATGGAACGTACCCGAGATACGTACCATAAAATAACCCATTGAAACCATGGCACAAAACGGAGGTCCCGGATCTTCAAACCAAAACCATGTTCCCGGTCCTCAAGTGCAAGCTCCCGATCTCCGAACGATGGAGGAGCTTTGCCAACCGACTATGGACGGGCGGGGCGGTCCAATCGCTCCAGTTAACATCGAAGCCATGGATTTTGGACTCAAACATCACATGATAAAACAAGTCCAAAATTCTTTCCAATTTCACGGATTACCGGGTGACGATGCCAATAAGCTTCTTGACAAATTTCTCACCATCACCCAAAGTATGAAGCAAAACGGGGTCATTGATGACGCCCTTCGCTTGTACCTCTTTCCATATTCCTTGAAGCTTCATGCCATCGCGTGGTTTGATCATCTTCCGAAGAATTGAATTCACAGTTTCGATGAAATGATTTCCAAATTCTTGGCTAAATACTTTCCACCATCGATGGTGATGAAATTGAGAAATGAAATCAGCAATTTTAGGCAGCATCCCGATGAGTCCTTATCCGAGGCATGTGAATGTTATAAGCTTTCAATTGATTGTTGTCTGATCACAACATGTTTCTTGTCACCCAAATAGATACGTTCTATAATGGGTTAACATTGAGGCATCGTGACACGATCAATGCTGCTGCCGCTGGTACTTTATGAAAGGCGACCCCAAGAGTGCTACGATCTCATTGAAAACATTATTGCCCACCATAATTATTGGGATTCCTCAGCCGAGAGGGGCGAGTCAACAAGATCCACCACTTCTTCATCCTCGGAATACACCACTCTCACCAAAAAAGATGGAAGAAATTTCCGCCGCTATGTTAAAAATGTGTCAAATGAATACCAACCAACAAGTGAATGTCATGAACAAGAGTTGTAAGACTTCTGGAGGTCCACATTCTTATTTTGAGTGTCAAGCCACTGATGGCTACACTCAATAGAATGTATATGCTGCCTCGGGATCCTACAATATGCGAGTTAATACCTACTAACCGCAAGGAGATCGTTATCTTCTAAGCTATTGTTCTAACAATTACATTGGACCACCGGGGTTCAATCAAAATCAAAAAAATCCGAATGTGCAGAATATAAATAATCACTTTAATCAGAATCAGAATTGGGGATTTCAAAATCAAGGAAATCATCATCAAAACCGATTCCAACCTCCACAACAACATGTTCAAGCTCCACCACCTCAAGCCTCCAATGAACTTGCTAATAACATCAAGAAGAATGAGGCTAAGATGATGGATATGCAAAATCAGGTAACCACTTTGAAAAAAGATTTTACATCTGAGCTTAGAACCACTAGTAGCCAGATTGATCAATCTCAAAGCAAGATTAAGAGCATGTTTGCTAGTCTCATGAGTCAAAGGAATCAAGCTTCAATTTCGGGAACTCTTCCAAGTAATACCATTACCAACCCAAAGGGAGAGTTGAATGTTATGGCCATAAGAAGTGGTAAATCATATGATGGACCCTCGATGCCTACTCTTTATCCAGTGAAGGATGTGGAACGAGAAACCGAGGTGGCAAAGGACAAGGTGCATATCTCAAGCCCACGAAGTACCGCACACATCAAACCTCCGGTAGTCCAGATTCCCATTCTGGAACCGTTGTTCCGATGACCAATCCTAAGCCTTCACTTCCTTATCCTTTGAGGGTTATTGACCAAAAGCTCTACAACAAAACTAATCAACAAATGGGGAAGTTCTTCCAAATCTTTCAAGATTTTCACTTCAAAATTAGTTTCGCGGATGCTCTCCTTCTAATGTCCAAGTTATATCCGATGATCAAAAGCTTGTTAAGCAACAAAGAGAAAATTTCCGAGTTGGCTAAAACTTCCTTGAATGAGAATTGTTCGGCAATTATCCTTAAAAAGCTTCCTGAAAAGTTAGGAGACCCCGACAAGTTCGTAATCCCGTGTGATTTTCAAGGGATACTTCAATGTTTCACTTTGGCCGATCTTGGCGCGAGCATTAACTTGATGCCACACTCTATGTGGAAGAAGCTCTCGTTACCCCCACTCACACCTATATGTATGATCCTCAAGCTTGCTGACCGTACAATTCTCGTCTATTAGGTGTAGCCGAGGATGTTTATGTAAAAGTAGGAAAGTTTCATTTCCCCGCCGACTTTGTTGTCATCGACTTTGATGCGGATCCCCGAGTACCCCTCATCCTTGGGAGGTGCTTCTTGAAAATAGGTCGTGCATTGATCGATGTTGATGAAGGGGAAATCACTTGGAGGGTAAACAAGGAAGCCGTAACTTTCAATCTTGATCAGATGACGAGATACTCCCCAAAGTATGACGATACTTCCGTCAACAAAATTGATGTCATTAACATTGTATCGGAGGAGTATGCCCAAGAAATTCTTGGATTCTCAACAAGTGGAAATCCCGCTTCAGTTGATCCCATCATTGCTCTCTCTTCCCCTTTCCTCACTCCGTTTGAGGGAAATGACTTTATCTTGGAAGATATTGAAGCATTCTTGTCTAGTGACTCAATTTCACGGGAAATTGGTCACGCTCCCATTGACATTGAGGGAGACATTCTTTCCTTTGAGAAGTTTCTCAATGATGATCCATCATCACTCCCTCCTCAAGAACTTCATGTTGAGGAAATTAAAACCATTGAAAATTATAATGATCCTCCCGAGGTCGAACTCAAGGACTTACCACCTCATCTCGAATACGCATTTTTGGAGGGTGACGACAAATTACCCGTCATAATTGCTAAATATTTGAATGAGGAGGAAAAAGCCGCTCTTATAAAGGTTTTGAAGTCACATAAGCGAGCCATCGCTTGGAAACTTTCCGACATTAAGGAACCGAAATTTTGTACATACAAAATTCTTATGGAAGATGAGTTCAAACTGGCGGTTCAACAACAAAGAAGGGTGAATCCTAAAATTCATGAGGTTATCAAAGCGGAAGTCCTAAAACTTCTCGATGCCGGATTGATTTACCGTATCTCGGATAGTCCTTCGGTGAGTCCCGTTCATTGCGTGCCTAAAAAGGGTGGCATTACAGTTGTTGAAAACGATGATAACGAGTTGATTCCAACTCGATTGGTTACGGGATGACGTGTTCAACAACTGTAATGCCACCACTTTCCTTTACCCTTCATGGACCAAATGCTTGAAACATTAGTGGGAAATGAATACTATTGTTTTCTCGATGGTTTCTCAGGTTACTTTCAAATTCCCATAGACCCGCAAGATCAAAAAAAGACCGCATTCATGTGTCCTTGTGGAAAGTTTTCTGACCGGCGCACGCCTTTCGGCTTATGTAATGCTCCTGGTACGTTCCAAAGGTGTATGATGGCCATTTTCCATGATATGATCGAAAAGACTATGGAAGTCTTTATGGATGATTTCTTGGTCTTTGGGAATTATTTTCAGACATGTCTCTCCCATTCGGACAGGATGCTTGAGCGATGTGAAAACACTAATCTTTGTCTAAATTGGGAGAAATGTCATTTCATGGTTAAAGAGGGCATTGTCGTCGGTCATAAGATTTCCAAGAATGGGATTGAGGTGGACAAAGCTAAAGTTGATTTTATTGAAAAACTACCTCCTCCCACCACTATCAAAGGAGTTAGAAGTTTCCTTGGTCATGCCGGGTTCTATCGTCGATTCATTCAAGATTTCTCAAAAATCTCCCGGCCAATGACCCGACTTCTTGAAAAAGAAACTCCTTTCATCTTCTCTGAAGAGTGCATTGAATCATTTCAAACTCTTCAGAAGAAACTCACTGAAGCAACAATCCTTGTTGCCCCCGATTGGGACGTACCTTTTGAGCTTATGTGTGATGCAAGTGATTTTGCCGTAGGTGCAGTCTTGGGGCAATGCAAAGCAAAACATTTCCAGCCTATACACTATGCTAGCAAAACTTTAACCAAAGCTCAAGCTCATTACACCACAACAAAGAAAGATTTACTAGCCGTGGTGTACGCTTTTGAGAAATTTCGGCCATACTTAATCTTGTCTAAGAGCATAGTGCATACGGATCACTAGGCCATCAAATATCTTTTTGCTAAACAAGATGCAAGGTCGAGGTTGCTCCGATTGATTCTTCTCTTCCAAGAATTTAAAATCACCATCCGTGATAAGAAAGGAGCCCAGAATCTTGCGGTTGATCATTTGTCCCGATTAGAGAACCCTCACCAAAGTAAGCTCAAGAAAAAGGAAATCAATGAAACATTTCCTGTCGAGACACTCAAAAATGGTCTCTTTTTGTGGTGACTCTAATACCCCATGGTTTTCCGACTTTGCAAACTACCATGCGGGGAACTTTGTTGTGAAAGGGATGTCGTCCCAACAAAAGAACAAGTTTTTTAAAGATGTCAAGAATTACTTCTGGGACGACCCCTATTTGTTCAAAATCTGTGCGGATCAAGTCATCCGACGGTGTGTTCACGGCCAAGAAGCCGATGAAATTCTTAAGGCTTGTCATAATGGACCCACGGGGGGACATCATGGCCCGAACTACACCGCCAAAAAGGTGTTTGACTCCGGTTTCTATTGGCCCACAATTTACAAAGATGCCCACGACTTAGTCAATTCATGTGCCGCTTGACAACGTCCTAGCAAAATTTCGCAACGAGATGAAATGCCACCAAATGCCAATCAAGTTTGTGAAATCTTTGACGTTTGGGGCATCGACTTCATGGGGCCATTCCCGTCTTCACGAGGGAACAAGTATATACTCATGGCAGTCGATTACTAGTATAAATGGGTGGAAGCGAAAGCGCTCCCCACCAACGACGCCCGAGTAGTTGTGATATTTTTGAGGTCTCTCTTTGCCCGTTTCGGAACTCCCCGTGCCATCATTAGTGATAGTGGAACACACTTTTGCAATGAACAATTTTTAAAAGTGATGCTCAAGTATGGTGTTACTCATCGTCTTTCGACCGCATATTACCCACAAACTAGTGGGCAAGTGGAAGTTTCCAATGGCGATTTGAAAAGAATCTTGGAGAGGACCGTAGGTGAAAACCATGCCTCTTGGTTGGATAAACTTGAGGATGCACTCTGGGCCTTCCGTACTGCTTACAAAACACCTATTGGGTGTACTATTTACAAGCTGGTGTACGAAAAGGCGTGTCATCTACCGATTGAGATCGAGGCAAAAAGCCTATTAGGCCTTGAAGCATGCCAATTTCGACCTAAAATCCGCGGGTGATCACTAGAAAGTTCAACTCAATGAATTAAATGAACTCCGTGATCACGCCAACGAGAACTCTTTGATCTATAAAGAAAAGATAAAGAAGATCCATGACTCAAAGATCAAGAACCGCGTTTTCAACGTCGGTGACCGAGTTCTTCTTTTCACTTCTAGGTTGAAGATCTTTTTGGGAAAACTTAAGACCCATTGGACCGGTCCATTCACCGTTGCCAAAGTTTTTCCATATGGTACCATCGAGTTATCTCAAATAGTGTTGGAATCACTCCTAAACTAGATTACAAGTGTTAGTAATTAATATGTAATAGTTAGCTTAATTAGGCTTTTATGTTAGTAATTATGGCAAGGCTTATGTAGAAAGCCCATAAGCCTTGGCCCAAGCCCAATAAGGAAAGGAAGGGAACTAGTGTGTTGCCATAGCTCCTTCCCCTATAAATAGTCTTGTAAACCTTCACTTGAAGGTTGGTTGTTCATTTTACATAATTTCCTACGCCTAAACTTTTCAACATCATACGTGTGTTTTTGTGTGACTTGTTCAACCGATCAGTTCTCTTCTCTATTTCTTATATTGATGCTTGTGTTATATAAATGGGAACCTAACAGTGGTATCATTCGCCAAATAGTTGGGTGAAACGTGTGTTTGTTTTTGAAGTTTTTTTGTCCTACTCGTAAGTTTCGGTATTCAAATTTTCATACGCTTAAAAGCTTTAATTTTTACACTTTAAAACTCAAGATTCTTGTCCTTTGAAGGTTATTTGGTTTTAAAGTTTAAGTTTTTGGCAAAAAGTTTGAAACTTTACGTGTATTTCCTTAGTTTTGAGCTTGATTTCATTCGCATAGTCATTTCTACGCGTGAGGTGCATAAGAGTTTTGGATCATCAAGTTTCACACTTTTGTGTTAGTTTCGTGATATTGAAGTTGTTTCATCATAAAAATCTTGTTTTGAAACACTTTCGGACAGAAAATTCAGTTTTGGCAAAAGTTGGTAATTCTTACGCATAAGTAAAACCCTAGTTTTACGCGTAAGGATTCAAACTCTATGTATAAGCTTCTTCAAGTTTTGATCTTCAGTGATATTGGTTTACTCAGTGTTTTCTTGCTTGGATAAGCCTGAAAACACTTCGACTTTGGACATCTTTTACACTGGATAAGTGTAAAGGATTTTTTGGTTAAAACCCTAGTTTTACGCCTAAGCATAAAAGCTTACGAGTAAAAATCTTACGCCTAAGCATTTTCTACGCATAAGCAAGTCTTACGCCTAAGAAATATGTAACACCCCCAAAAATGGTTTGCAGCGGAAGATAATGTTACTAGGGTGCCACTCGATTGATATCACAACACAAAGTATAGAACAACAGATTTCCTTAAAAGATTTCATTTATTGAGAATAAACAGAGTTTACAACATTGTTTTTGTGCGGGAATATAAGCCCATAAAGAAATTTAAGTGGTCCCAAATGTATATCAGAGTCATCTATGACCATGCCATGTCAACACAATGGTTGAGTGATTTCATAGGTTTAGTATTAAAAACAGTTGATCACAAGATTTCAAGTTTAAGTAAAACAGTGGGCTACGTTGTTAGACGCCCATAATTAAAAGTGGTTATTATTGCACTAAGCTCAAAACGAAACCTTAAGTGTTCAAGTTCCGTGTTGGTGTTTACGCAGCCAAATCACAATAAGTATCATCGTGCTTGGAGGTATCCCCGTACCCAAGTAAAGAAGGTATCAACGTACCCAAGTAATGTAGGTATCAATGTACCCAAGTAGTGTAGGTATCAACGTACCCAAATAGTATAGGTATCAACGTACCCAAATAGTGTAGGTATCTACGTACCCAAATAGTGTAGGTACATCGTACCCAAATAGTGTAGGTATCTACGTACCCAAGTAAAGCAGGTGGTTAAGCACCTAAGCAAAGCAGCTATCTCTACGTAAGTAAATTAGCTACTGGTTTCTAACATAGGCAATAATAATATCAGGAAAACATTTATTTGTAAGCAATTGTGATCATAGAAAAAGTAAGTAGCATGTATCTCCCCCAAGGAGTTTATAAAAAAAATTAAAGAGTAAAGGTGGGGCTATGAACTCACCTTGATGAGCATGAATCGATAATATCAAGTACGAGGTGGAGAAAGGCTTCAACGCGAAACCTAAATGTAATATGGCATGTTTCAGATGATATGTTCCGGTTATGATCATATTATTATGAAATTGGTTATGCAATACTAGTATCGTCTCTACTTGTGTGGAAATGCTTGAAGTTCAAAAGCAAAAAGTATAATATATAATTTAACTTATTTTTAACTTAGAGAAACCACTTTTATATATAATCGAAATGATTATGTAATGTGTCGATGTTTACAAGTTATTGATTAGAAATCATATTCGTCTCTAAGACGTTTTCTCATACATGTTTGGTGGTCATAATGCACTAGTTAAAGTATATATATATATATATTTATTGAAGTTATGGTTAAATAATATATTTGAAAAAAATATATAATATTTATAGTTTACGCAGATGTGATCGTCCATTAGAAACGTTAGGCATTTTTATTTACACATAAAGTGGTAAACAAAAAATTATATATAAGTTATTACTTTACAAAAGTTTTGGGATGAAAAGGGTTAAGTGTAAAATTTAGAGAGGTTAAAGTTGTGATGATTTATACAAGTTTCAAAACTTATAAAAGTTTTTAAGACCATGTTAAATTGGTTAATGTGAGGGGTTAAAAGTGTACAATTTATATAAGTTATAAAAACTTATAAAGTTTTTAAGTTTTATAAAAGTTTGTAAGAAAAGTGACAAAGGATTCGAAATCGAGGGGCTGAAATTGAAAATTTATATAAGTGTTTAAACCTTATAAAAGTTCGTTGAGAAAATGGCAAGTGGATCGAATTAGGAGGGCTGAACTTGTAAAAATCATAATTTATCAAAAATAGCAAAGATGCGGCAAAACTGCCACTGCCAAGGATTGAACCAGTGACCCCTCGTTCACAAGCCAAATGACATAACCAACTGGGCTAGAGTGCTACTTTGTTATCTCATTCGTTCGACTGTATATAACGTCAATATGTTGCGTTTCATTTTTGTGTTAAATTTACTCAGTGTACACACTGAGTCGTGGGTTGCATGAATGGTTTTGAGGACTTCTCTTCCTTAAAAAAAATGAGTTCTCTTCTTATTACATAAGTTACTAAGCTCGTGAAAAAGTACTCGTTTGCAAGAGGGTTTGAGGTTGGTTTGATATCGGACTTGTTTGTTTGTAAATTAAAATGAAACAAATTTAGCTAAGTTTTTATACATGTACTCGTATGAAAAAGGTTTTACCAAAGTTCTTTTACTTATCCACACAAGTATATATGATACGGTTTCATGAAGTTTTTACGTATGAAAATATGTTTTATAGGAACTATAGTTAATCGAATGGGTCGAGTAACCATATACAAAGAGAGATATGATTTTATGAACTTGTAGCATGCATGATATATGTATGGAAAATGGTTAGAACGAGCTTACTACACCTCTAGGGTGGTGAAGAAACGAGTGAAGATGGGACGAGCGAGAACAAACGAAACGAAACTCTCCAATGCTCCCAAGCTCCTAACTCGTTTAGTATAAGATCATAATGAATTTGAGAACTTGGAGGTATAAAACAACACCTCTTGCTTCTTCCTTCTTTCTTTCTCGTATGGCAGGAACAAATTAAAGAGTAGTATTTGTGTTTCGTGTTTGTGTTTTGAATGTGAAAGAGTGGGTACGTATGATTTGGAAGGGGATTTTTTAAATACAAGTTGGGTACTCAACTTGGAGTATTATTTACAGGATGGGGTAGGAGCACATAGGGGTGTTATAATGGGAAGTTATTGCACATGTTGTAAAGGAGTCAAACATAGTTGGTATGGTGTAATCAATAGAATAGTTTCAAAGACAAAATAAATAGAATGATGTGATGTTTCATAAGATTTGACAATGCATGAAGGACAATCATGAGACCATTGGAAGTTTGCATTTGTCCACTTGACTTGAGGTTACAAGGTAGAAACATGTGAGTTTGTAGGAGCGTTTGATGTGAAGTAACAAAACGATGAGTTTTGTTTTATTCGTGTGACACAAAAGGAAAGAACAACAATTATTTAAGTGTGTGTTTATTGGCTCTCGTTAGGGTGTGTTTGTATTTCGTATGTCACAAAGTCGTAAGAAAGAAATGAAGGTTTTGTTTACTTCGTTAAAAGGGTGCGTTTTGGTTTTTCTGTCCCGATCACAAAAAAATAAATAAATAAATAAAAACAACACAAGTGGCCATGGGCTTGGAAATGGGAAATGTATTACATAAACATTTGAGGGTGGTCGGTTGGGCTAAGTGAAACCGGGCAAGGCCCAAAGAAATAATATAGGGTGCGTTTGTTTGTTTACCGGCCCAATGAGAAAGAAAAAGAAAACATGTTTGAAAGTGTATTAGTGGTAAAATTTAAAATAAATAAATTTCATAAGATTAAGCGGGAATGAAAAATATAATTGTCACGGATAGTTGTGTCGGGAAAACATGACGGTTTTCAAGTATTGCTCGGGATAATGTGTTACGTTGCGATTTGTAACACACAAAAGAAAAAAAAATTGTGCTAAATTATTATTGATAATAACGTTGAATAATTATTAGTTTATTTTTACGGGTGCTTACAGTACCTACCCCTTAAGAGAACCACGTCCTCGTGGTTTAATCTATTGTAGTTGTCGGGTTGTCTCGTTATTATTTCCCTTAAACAGTAATCCCAACGGCCCTCAATAGTAGCCCAACGGCTACGAATAGTAGCCTAACGGCTACTTCTTGTTCTATAAATTCAAATTTTTAACTTATATTTCCTCTTCTCATAACACAAAATTTTCACCTATATTCCTCTCATTAATACTCAAGATGCCGCATGTTATCACCATTTTTGCGATCATGTATGTTGTAGCCGCATCTATCTACTTGGCCAACGCCCCAAATGAAGAAGGATATGAGTATTTGGCCGGGATCTTAGTGGTTCTAGCTCCAATTGTGGTCCTAGGAGTTGGCGTAGATATACTTTGGCGGTAATAGATAGTATTGCACGCATAAGTGTTAGTAATGAATCTTTGTTTTGGTTTAGTTATTATGAAATTTTTATGGTGATAACCAAATGTGTTATGACAAATCTATTTGTGTTCTTTACTTATCGATCCATGTCTCTTAACATTTTACTTACCGCACTCAATAACCCGCTTTTATTCTTGTCTTACGCAGAATATTTATGGTGTTGCATCCGGTCGTGATTCTTGCTCTTGTGGGTGTAGTGGTGTTTTTCGTTAGCTTAGTGGGTCAACCGTTCAACGATTCCCTTCCATACTTGGTGGTCTTTGTAACATTAGCTCTACCCTTGTTGATTGTATCGCTGTGTATTAATATTTATGGATTCTAATGTAATAACAATTTACGTTGTTTATCATATTTAAACTGTTTTATCTTTTCTAAAAAGGTTTAAGGCGTAAATATTTTAGATCATCCTACTTAAGATTTTTCGACACGGCACTTATACTTAACCGATGAGTACAAGGTAATAAGAGATGACGTAAACGTTTCGAGATTATGGAAAGAAATATTCATACTCATCCTCGAAGATGAGGTGTAAAATGATCAAGGGGAAATGCCATAGTGTTCAAAATAGTTAACGAGTATACGGTTTAATGTAAACAAAGTGAAGCTTTTTATAGTAAGCATAACACATCAATCTCCTTATTTCAAGTTTTGCCCATGAGGCCATGAAAGACTTGTAATACTTAGGTGCATATATAATTTTGTGTAAATAAATAAATAAAAATCGCGATGGGTTTCGAAAGAGAACTTAGTGAATGTAAAGAAAGTTTCTGAACTTCAGCTTTTGTAGATGATGATTCAGTTTGTCCCTTAGAAATTTTCATAAAAATGTTTATTGTTTAGTGTTTTCAAAATGCTTGGTTTACTCTCAAGATTTGATTTAGTTACAAAAGAAGATTTCAGTTTTCCTTTAAAGTGTATCGGGGGGTAAATAGTCTATGAGATGATTTAAGTATAGCTTATAAGGCGGTTTTCAAAACCATTTATTGAGTATTAAGAAAATATCTTATAATTTGGGATTTAGTAGTAAGGTTGTTCATAAAATTGTAGTAAAACTTGTAGGGTAATTTTATGAAATGCCAGCAAAATTGTTTATAGTTTTATGAAATAGTAACAAATCGGTTTATCACATAATAGTAGTTCGTAATTTGATTTGTAAATAGTTTCTAGGTCAATAGGAGAATAGCTCATAAAATGCTAGTAAAGTCAGAATTGTAGTACGACATTTTGAAGAGTGACTGCAGAATGGTTGGTAAAATATTTGAAATCAGTTTGTGGGTTGGATAGGGTAGTCTATAAGATAGTTGAAAGCAACTATGTGTCGGAGCGAAACAGTTTGCTATTTCAGAAGAGAGTAGTAGGGCAAACAATTTTTATTCTTGAGGGATGAGTAAAGGATTGGGTATCCGTTCCTAGAAATAGTGGTTTGGGTTACAAATTACCCTTGGTATTCTTCTAGATAGTTAAAAGTTTAGTGATTCATGCATTATTTATGTTCAACGAGGGAGTTCCCTTCGTAGATGTTGTGGTATGTCGTTCCTAGAACGGCTAGGAATGTAATCTGGTTCATCAACTGAGTACGAGTTTTGGAATGAAGGTGACGCTTGTTACAGCATTGAGTGACAAGGTGACTTCGATTTTAACATCTGAGAGAACGATGATGGGACGAGATTGTGACGACCAATTAATAGTAATTTGGTATATAATAATTATTGTTTAAATTGTTACCCATCATCTGCTAAGCAAATCTCCATGTATGATTCAGGAAAGGGGTAGGCAAGATGTAAAATAGTAAGGTGTAAAATGTTTTGAGAGCGTATTATTGCAATGGGAAAGGGTTCCACTTAGGGGGAAAGTATTATAACGAGAATGTATTGTGATGTCAGTGTGTTAGGTGTAGGAGTAAACCTTTATAAACTTTTATGAGTTTCCAATGTTCATGAGCGCATACAGAAATTTTACTATTTTCAAAAATTAGTAGGAAGTCAACTGGACATACTCTATCATAACTACTCTTAGTATCGCAAAATTCACCTCAGAGTCGGACATAGGTGATCAGGCTATGTCCCACTGTCCCTGGTTGAATATAGGTGATCAGCCTACATTCACCCGAGGTTCAATGAATTTTAAAATACTTAGCTTAGTTACACTAGTAACATGTCCCATTGCTCTTAGAAAAGTTGTTATCAGAGATTTAAAACGAATATTCCATTTATGTGGGGGAGAAGGCATAGCGATGTGGTACGTAAACATACGTATAGGAAAAATGATCATAGCTCGTAGTGAGATTAAGTGGATAGTAATAAAATACATATTTTTATCAAGTATGACTTCAACAGAGTCATAACTGAGGCATCAGCTTGGCAGGCAGGCATGTGTCGGTCATAGGGTTAAGTTTTTGAAAAAGTGGTTATAGTCCAGGTTTGAAAAATACCCGGTTCTCTATAACCGAGGCTCTGATACCAATCTGTAACACCCCCAAAAATGGTTTGCAGCGGAAGATAATGTTACTGGGGTGCCACTCGATTGATATCACAACACAAAGTATAGAACAACAGATTTCCTTAAAAGATTTCATTTATTGAGAATAAACAGAGTTTACAACATTGTTTTTGTGCGGGAATATAAGCCCATAAAGAAATTTAAGTGGTCCCAAATGTATATCAGAGTCATCTATGACCATGTCATGAAAATGACCAAGCGCCTCCAAAATTTAGCTATCGCCTTTTTATCCTGAAAATACATACTAAAAAGTCAACACAATGGTTGAGTGAATTCATAGGTTTAGTATTAAAAACAGTTGATCACAAGATTTCAAGTTTAAGTAAAACAGTGGGCTACGTTGTTATACGCCCATAATTAAAAGTGGTTATTATTGCACTAAGCTCAAAACGAAACCTTAAGTGTTCAAGTTCCGTGTTGGTGTTTACGCAGCCAAATCACAATAAGTATCATCGTGCTTGGAGGTATCCCCGTACCCAAGTAAAGCAGGTATCAACGTACCCAAGTAATGTAGGTATCAATGTACCCAAGTAGTGTAGGTATCAACGTACCCAAATAGTGTAGGTATCAACGTACCCAAATAGTGTAGGTATCTACGTACCCAAATAGTGTAGGTACATCGTACCCAAATAGTGTAGGTATCTACGTACCCAAGTAAAGCAGGTGGTTAAGCACCCAAGCAAAGCAGCTATCTCTACGTAAGTAAATTAGCTACTGGTTTCTAACATAGGCAATAATAATATCAGGAAAACATTTATTTGTAAGCAATTGTGATCATAGAAAAAGTAAGTAGCATGTATCTCCCCCAAGGAGTTTATAAAAAAAATTAAAGAGTAAAGGTGGGGCTATGAACTCACCTTGATGAGCATGAATCGATAATATCAAGTACGAGGTGGAGAAAGGCTTCAACGCGAAACCTAAATGTAATATGGCATGTTTCAGATGATATGTTCCGGTTATGATCATATTATTATGAAATTGGTTATGCAATACTAGTATCGTCTCTACTTGTGTGGAAATGCTTGAAGTTCAAAAGCAAAATGTTTAATATATAATTTAAATTATTTTTAACTTAGAGAAACCACTTTTATATATAATCGAAATGATTATGTAATGTGTCGATGTTTACAAGTTATTGATTAGAAATCATATTCGTCTCTAAGACGTTTTCTCATACATGTTTGGTGGTCATAATGCACTAGTTAAAGTATATACATATATATTTATTGAAGTTATGGTTAAATAATATATTTGAAAAAAATATATAATATTTATAGTTTACACAGATGTGATCGTCCATTAGAAACGTTAGGCATTTTTATTTACACATAAAGTGGTAAACAAAAAATTATATATAAGTTATTACTTTACAAAAGTTTTGGGATGAAAAGGGTTAAGTGTAAAATTTAGAGAGGTTAAAGTTGTGATGATTTATACAAGTTTCAAAACTTATAAAAGTTTTTAAGACCATGTTAAATTGGTTAATGTGAGGGGTTAAAAGTGTACAATTTATATAAGTTATAAAAACTTATAAAGTTTTTAAGTTTTATAAAAGTTTGTAAGAAAAGTGACAAAGGATTCGAAATCGAGGGGCTGAAATTGAAAATTTATATAAGTGTTTAAACCTTATAAAAGTTCGTTGAGAAAATGGCAAGTGGATCGAATTAGGAGGGCTGAACTTGTAAAAATCATAATTTATCAAAAATAGCAAAGATGCGGCAAAACTGCCACTGCCAAGGATTGAACCAGTGACCCCTCGTTCACAAGCCAAATGACATAACCAACTGGGCTAGAGTGCTACTTTGTTATCTCATTCGTTCGACTGTATATAACGTCAATATGTTGCGTTTCATTTTTGTGTTAAATTTACTCAGTGTACACACTGAGTCGTGGGTTGCATGAATGGTTTTGAGGACTTCTCTTCCTTAAAAAAAATGAGTTCTCTTCTTATTACATAAGTTACTAAGCTCGTGAAAAAGTACTCGTTTGCAAGAGGGTTTGAGGTTGGTTTGATATCGGACTTGTTTGTTTGTAAATTAAAATGAAACAAATTTAGCTAAGTTTTTATACATGTACTCGTATGAAAAAGGTTTTACCAAAGTTCTTTTACTTATCCACACAAGTATATATGATACGGTTTCATGAAGTTTTTACGTATGAAAATATGTTTTATAGGAACTATAGTTAATCGAATGGGTCGAGTAACCATATACAACGAGTGATATGATTTTATGAACTTGTAGCATGCATGATATATGTATGGAAAATGGTTAGAACGAGCTTACTACACCTCTAGGGTGGTGAAGAAACGAGTGAAGATGGGACGAGCGAGAACAAACGAAACGAAACTCTCCAATGCTCCCAAGCTCCTAACTCGTTTAGTATAAGATCATAATGAATTTGAGAACTTGGAGGTATAAAACAACACCTCTTGCTTCTTCCTTCTTTCTTTCTCGTATGGCAGGAACAAAGAAAAGAGTAGTATTTGTGTTTCGTGTTTGTGTTTTGAATGTGAAAGAGTGGGTACGTATGATTTGGAAGGGGATTTTTTAAATACAAGTTGGGTACTCAACTTGGAGTATTATTTACAGGATGGGGTAGGAGCACATAGGGGTGTTATAATGGGAAGTTATTGCACATGTCGTAAAGGAGTCAAACATAGTTGGTATGGTGTAATCAATAGAATAGTTTCAAAGACAAAATAAATAGAATGATGTGATGTTTCATAAGATTTGACAATGCATGAAGGACAATCATGAGACCATTGGAAGTTTGCATTTGTCCACTTGACTTGAGGTTACAAGGTAGAAACATGTGAGTTTGTAGGAGCGTTTGATGTGAAGTAACAAAACGATGAGTTTTGTTTTATTCGTGTGACACAAAAGGAAAGAACAACAATTATTTAAGTGTGTGTTTATTGGCTCTCGTTAGGGTGTGTTTGTGTTTCATATGTCACAAAGTCGTAAGAAAGAAATGAAGGTTTTGTTTACTTCGTTAAAAGGGTGCGTTTTGGTTTTTCTGTCCCGATCACAAAAAAATAAATAAATAAATAAAAACAACACAAGTGGCCATGGGCTTGGAAATGGGAAATGTATTACATAAACATTTGAGGGTGGTCGGTTGGCCTAAGTGAAACCGGGCAAGGCCCAAAGAAATAATATAGGGTGCGTTTGTTTGTTTACCGGCCCAATGAGAAAGAAAAAGAAAACATGTTTGAAAGTGTATTAGTGGTAAAATTTAAAATAAATAAATTTCATAAGTTTAAGCGGGAATGAAAAATGTAATTGTCACAGATAGTTGTGTCGGGAAAACATGACGGTTTTCAAGTATTGCTCGGGATAATGTGTTACGTTGCGATTTGTAACACACAAAAGAAAAAAAAAATGTGCTAAATTATTATTGATAATAACGTTGAATAATTATTAGTTTATTTTTACGGGTGCTTACAAAATATTACGCATAAGGTTCTTACTACTAAGCCTTTGGTTTACGCATAAGCAAAGGTTTCACCAAGTCTACGCGTAAGCTACTCCTACGCGTAAGCTTTACCCTCACGCGTAAGGTGGTGTTTTTACGCATAAGCTATTTCCTTTGCATAAGCTGGTTTTCTACGCATAAGGTTAGTTCATCAACAAAGTTTCATTCGACTACAAAGATCCATCATCAACACAAGTTTCAAGATGTCTCAACCACCATACTCTAGCTACTTCCCTCATGTGTATCCTCAACAACAACAACAACAACAACTCCATCAACAACAACAATTCTATCAACAACAACAACTTCAACAACAATTTCCTCAAGGAAAAATTCAACCACAAATGATTCAATCACCACCTATTCTTCAAGTACAACCTTACACAAACTTTCAAAATCAGCATCCATCCAAGTATGCTATGAAGGAACCGTCTTGGTTTGCAAAGATGTGTGAAGCTTTAAGTAGCGAACAATCCATTCATGAGGCTGGATCACTTGATAGACCTCCAATGCTCACTCCCGGAAACTACGATCAATGGGTGATAAGGTTCTTTAGGTTTTGTGATCTAAAGAAGCCACATGGAAAGTTCTTGAAGAAGGTCATCCTTGAAGGTCCTTATCAAATGCCTACTGTCACTGTACCCGGAGATCCGAATGCTAATACACCAAGAGGTGATGTCACCAACGTTGTCAGTCCTAATGAACTCACTACTCATCAACTTCTACACATGGAAGCCGATGAACTTGCAATGTAATATATCCTTTTGGGGTTACCCAATCTGATACTTCGTAGTGTGGATGCTCAGAAGACTGCTAAAGCAATGTGGGAGCATATTCATCTTCTCATGGAAGGCACTGAACTCAATCAAGAAGACATGGAATCCAAAATCTACTTAGCATATGAACACTTCATGATTGAACCAGGGAGACATTAGAGTCATATCATCATCGATTCTCAGACATCATCAATGACTTGGAAAAACATAACATCATCATGCCAAGAATTGAAATCAACACTAAGTTCCTGAGTAGTCTTGGTCCTGACTGGGAAAAGTATGTCATTTTCATCCGTCAAGCGAAGAATCTTCATCATGCTACATACAGGTTGTTGTACGACTATTTGAAGCCCCACCAAAAGGAAGTTGACAAAGAAAGGGTTATCAGTGGAATCCCTGTTTCACCTTCACTTCCGGATAACCAAACACTAGCTTTGTGGGCTCAAACGTGTTATCCTCAATTCCCTACTTTACAAACTGTCTTCACAAATCCTCCACAACCAACTGCAACAATTACACCATATGATCCGTCACAGCACTAATCTCAAGAAACTCAATTGGTTCCATACAACAACAACAATGATCAAGCACTTTACAGTGAATCTTGTTAATACAAATAAGCCGTAAAAACGTTTATTTATATTTTACGATCTTCTAATGTTTTGTCGATAACAAACGTAAAATCATTTTAACGAAACAAATAAAATATGTAAATGGTTTGAACTAATAGTTTCTAACATATTCATATTTTCACATAAAACACTAAAATAAGTATAAGTGATTTTATGATTTAATATTACATATGTACAACAACTAGTGTTTACATATTTGGGTAAAATATACACATAACTAGTATGTAGTATATTGGGTAATATAAATGGGTAGAAACTTAAGTATCATAACCCATTGGGCAAATACATTAAATGTAGTTGGGTACAACCCAAAGCGCATGACCCATGGAGCTTGACCCATAACCCATTGCATGACATCATGCTTATATCATATATGGATAATATCCATAACCCATGGTTTTAACCCATACCCATGTGACTAGGTGCATTGCACTCAAGAGATACATTGTATCTAGCTAAAGACCCATGGATCAACCCATGACCCATGACCCATAACCAAAATACCCATGGGTAAAGAGGAGCGTCCCACGGATCCCTAGCTTTACGCTAGACGGATCCCATGTGGAAGGGATCCATGGGATCCGGGGAACAGTAGAATTTTTCCTCTATAAATAGTGAGCCATTTTTTCATTGTTTCTCACCCCTTTCTAACACACTTTCCCCTAGAGTTAAAAACTCTCTAACCTCAGATCCAAGAGATCTATGTTTGTAGTTTTGTTTTTGTGTGATTTTCTAGGTTCCTCTTAAAGGCGAGATCACCACCTTTGAAGTCGAGCAAGCTCAAGTCCATGAGTTGCCATGCTTCCTCATCATCAAGACTACTGAAGTTTTCTTGTTGATGATTGTTTTTCTTTTCCTAAGAAGTGTTGAAGACATTTTTGAAAGGTGTCTCAAGTGTCAAGACAAAGATATTAGTGAAGGGTATCTATCGTCCACATCATTAGCACTTGTGGTAGGTGCTTAGAAATCAAGACTAGAAGCATTATTGAAGGGTGCTTAGAAGTCAAGACACAAGACGTTAGTGAAGGGTGTCTTGAAGATCTAGTTGAAGGAATTAGTTAAAGGTACCTTAGATGTACATTCGATATGGTGTGTTTCGATGTACAAGATAGACTAGTACTAGATCCAAGGATATTGATATCCTTGATGATGTTGTAAAAAGGAGTGGATCTCTTTTGGGATTAGTCGTTGGTGTAGTGTTGGGTAGTAGTTCCTCCATTGCAATGGAACTAGGTGCTTGGCCTAGTACCTAATAAAGGGTAGGCGACGTTGTGTAGGTGTGGTTCACCTTGGTGTGAAAGAACTAGGTACTTAGCCTAGTACCTTATAAAGGGTAGGCGACGTTGTGTAGGTGTGGTTCACCTTGGAGTGAAAGAACCCAGTGTTTAGCCTAGCACCGGAAAAAGGGTAGGCGACGTTGTGAAGGCTTCTCCGCCATAAGGAGATAGGTGTAGTGTTTACGAACTCTCGAGTAGGTGACTCGGAGAGTGGAGTAGGGCAAGGAAGGTGTCCTTGTAGCCGAACCACTATAAATACTCGCGTTGTGGTTTTGTGCTTCTTACTCTTATCTTTTCATTACATACCTCTATATTCTTATTTGTCAACATCCAACACACACATCCAAATAGATTAACATAAGTTTCTTGAAGTATATTGTACTTTAAAAACTTGATACGATCCATGGTTAATTGAAAACTACAAAGAAGGTTTTCATAAAAACAAACACCATGTCTTTTAAAACTATATGTTTGGATGTTGATTTGATAACAACATTTTTTTTATATACCTTTTCGTTTAATTGCGCTAATCCTCTTTGTCATATTGATTAGTCAAAGCTCACATCTATCAAGCCATAGGATTTGCTTGATAATAAAGATTACCTTCCCTAAGAAGGTATCTTAAGCATAAAGGAGCTGGAATTGACTTTTGACATTAGTTGTGTCATTTGTAAAGACATTCCTAAGTGCATTCGAGGTATGACTTTCCAATTATCTCTCAATGATATTAGTTTAATAAATAAGTATGTTTACTTAGGTATTTACTTAAGTAGCTTTCGTGTATACACATGTTTTACATATAGCTTCATTAGGAAGTTTTTCTCACATACGTGTCACTCTTTCGTCTAAAAGTCATGGTTCATAAAACTTGTGTTTTGTTTCACTCAATCCATAAATCATATCTTTCTAATAATAAAACAAAACACGAATCTTAAAAATTCCTCTTTTCCCATAAATACTCCCACCGTCAACCACTCTATCAAAACCCCAATTTTTCAAATCTTCCAATTTAAAAAATTTCCTGTCATTCAAAACTTCATCTTCCTCTCCATTTTATCCCAACCAAAACCAAGAGGGATCATCTTCAACATGGTTTACATCGCCTTCGTGCTCATCGTCTTAACACTCATCGCACTTATGTTCCCTATAATGAAGTTCACATACGGAGACATTTACTTTGTGTTGTTAATCTACATTGGGGTTATATACCCAATTATTTGTATCATTCTTAGTATTGAAATGAAACATTAATAATAGTCTAGTTATCTAGGTTATTATTATCATAATGTGTTTATCATATCTCTTTGTGTTAATTCTTTCTCTCGTGATACATTAGAAGTCATGTATGCATTTTAGAAGAAAATGTAGGCTAAAACACATATCTTGGTATTCCACTAGAATGTCTAAACCATAAGTGAGTTAAGTGTCATTGGTATTAAAACCATTGTTAATAAAAATCTAGTAAAAACATTAGATAATCATTGGTTGAACACAAACATCACTTCCTATTTGTAGGATATTAGTTTTCACTTACACATCAAACCAAAACACCAAGTTGGCGTATAAATGGAATTCTAGAGAGAGAAAGTTAGAGGTTTAGGAAACTTAGTGAGAGAAAGTGAAAGATATTATTATGAGCTCCAACTCTCTACCTTGGGAGGTAGAGAGTATTTATAGTCTTACATAAAACGTCACACAACGGGCTGTGGATCAGGCATACAGTGGGTAAAGACCCGTCCGTCCTCCACGGTGTTACTTAACTAAATACTACTTAACTTAAAATAACTACGACTACAAGCTTTCTAACGATTACATATACTTGAGGTGACCGACTCTTTAATACTTGGAATTTCTAATTCCTAACAATCTCCCCCTAAGGGAGGTCACCTCAATCATGTACTAAAATTACATTGAATACAAACAGATATTACAAAAAAATTGTTCTTGCATTCTTGATGTAGTACTTTGCTCCGAAGCTCGTAGTCATTGATTCTTCTCATTGCATGTTTGGTTAATCCAAGTGGAGGTCTTTTACTGATCCACGTGATAATAAGTTTGAGCCAGCTTTTAAGACCATCAGCTAACAAAAATCTCTGAGACATCCATTGTGGTGTTGGTATTATGTGATGTTGTGACTTTCGGACCGACATGCTCACATTATGGATCATGATATCTTCTCATCAGAGTAGCGGAAGCTTTCATTGATTCATGATATTGGCAGCAGCGTAGCAGAAGCATGGAGTGAATATATCAGAGTCATTGATGCACTTATCATGATTTCTTGAGAGATGAATGTATTGTGTGAGCATGCGGCTATGGATTGACCGCTTCATTCTGATCGGCTACAAACGTCGGGCGTACCTGCATACAACAGTTAGCAATAAAGCGTAAAAAAGTGTCTTTGACCACTTTAGTTGAATTGAGGTACACGGCCCACGGTTCCCCGTTGATCAGTACAAGTACTGCCTGTGATCAGGTATAATTTCGAAGAATTTCCTTGACAGGGTTTCGCAGCTGCTCAAGCTGTTCTCAAACCGGAACGTCTCAAAGAAGACAACACGGAGTGAGTGAATCAGCGAATTTAAGTCCACTGATTGATGAAAAGAGATTTGAAAAACAATCGTGTATTGCTCAATAGACATTGTTTTGCAATACAACGAAGGTTTTAATGAACATCAATTATCAATCATAAAACACCTTTTGATTTGAAATATCCGTACACGGTCGATTTGCTAAAGAGAAGTGTTTTTAAGCACAAAGACCGGTTTTTCAAAGGTATCCGTCAATCCATAACCTGAACCAGGATTGATTCAAGAGATTGAATCGCCCCATTGTTTCTGTTCAGTTGTCACATGGTTGATCTATATAATAGATCTCACCTGCCACCTACTAGGAGCTTGTTTGATGTTGGCTCCAGAAGGTTTTCCATCTTCATTGTGAATATGTTTACACATCACTCAGATGTTCTGGCAATACCACAAGGATAATGCGTTGGACTCAAGATATAATCTCTCTTTCCACATTGTGTGAAATAGAGTGTCTTCATTGAAAGTGTCCTAATGAGATTTATTGATGATCTCGTGGCTCTAGACTCAATTTTGTGCATATTTGGTTCCTGTGCCGGAGACTAGGGAGAGGGTCTCCTTCTTCAATATCAACAATCTCTAAGAGAAAGTCGATAGATAATGTCAGTTCCCCGTGAGAATGAAACAAGTCCTTTTAAGAGGAACTTGAGTGGTTTAGAAAGCTGAAGTGCAGTGCTTCACTGGGTCCATGACGTCTTGTCTTCAATACCGATGTTACCATCAGTAGCATATGAATTGAACCCGGTTTCTGCCCTAAGGTTGAATATAGGGAGGGATATTTGTTTTCACCCTTTTCTCATTCAATTCTTTTTAAGTCTTCAACCCCTTCAGTGCTTACCGAGACTTCATAGCTAGAACCTTGTTGGGTTTGTTCCAGTACTAGCTCTATCTCAGTTCGCATTCTTCCCATTTCTCATTTTTCTCCTTTTATAATCATACCTAAGGACTTCTACACTAACTAGTGGATTGTCCCTGGGTAGATCCCTCCGGTTCTGGTGGATCATGGGAAAACATACCTAACCTTATCATCCTTATATCACCGTACATAAAGTAAAGTTGGTCGGTCTATTTGGTATTGTTCATCTGCCATTGGAACCAATTGAAAACCATTTGAAAATCAATCCAGATACTTGTGATATATTATCAAAACATTTTGTACCTGAATTGTTTTTGATATTTTTAGAATAAGTGCTCCCCCTCAACATGTGCGTGAATTGTTTGAAATCTTTTTGCACGTGGAGGCAAGAGGAAGAAATTACTTCTTTGATTACCATTTTCTAAAAGATATCACCATCACTTCCTTGATCAAATCAAGTAGATAAAGCATTTCCGGGAAGGATGAGGTTTCCATAAGTTTGCTCCCCCTCAATATGTGCCTCGAGGTTTGGAAAGAGTTTTGCACATACTAGAGGGAACCTGCACATTGAGATAAATGGTCACGTTTCAAATCATAGGTTTAAGATAGATGCTCCCCCTCAACATGTTCATGGAAAATTTGAAATCGTTTGTCACATGTGGGAAGGATAGCATGTACATCCTTATAAAACCATTTACCGAATTATCAGTGTAAATCCAATTTAAATCACACATTCTCCCCCGATCACAATTATCAAATCATTTGAGATTTGTGATCTCTTATTGATTTAAATTGATTTTGAAAGATTTTAAGGGGAATTGTGACTTGATTATGAAAGCCTTTTTAACTGATAAGGATCGGATTTTTAGACTTTAAAACTCCATTGATGAAACATGCATGTACATCTTTTGAAAACAATTTAATGCCAAATAACTTTTTAATTTAATTGAAATCATTCTCCCCCTCAATCAATGACATAGGTTGTTGATTGAGAGATAGAGATTTTGACAAATAAGTCCTGATGATTATCAAAAATAGAGACCGAGTTATTTTTCAAAGCAGTTAGTTTTCAGCAGATAAATGTTTATAGAATCAGAGCATGGAATTTGAAAACATGGTAAAGCATGGCTCTGTTCTTTCTTTGAAAAGCAGGTTACTGCCTGAAATGACAATAAACCATTGTTTCTCTTTCTCCCAAAAATATATATATATATAAATTTTTTTTTAACATTCGAACAACATCTAAAGTCCCGTGTCATTCTTTGAATGACATCTCAAAGACCGTAGATATTATCGAATCGAGGAAAACATGACAAAAGGACAATATATATATATATATATATATATATATATATATATATATATATATATATATATATATAATTTTGGAATTTTTCAAGATTTTTCAAATTTTTTTATGGATTTTGAAGGTTTTATATTTTTCTATTTGATTTTTGAAGGTTTTATAATTTTGTACTTTGTTTTTCGAATAGATATATACAAGAGATAGATGAAGATAGACCTTTACTCCTCGTCTTCCTCCTGAAGACGTTTGAGTGTTTCTGGTTGAAGGCTTTTCAAGCCAAGACGTGGAAGAATAAACTCAAAACGTTCTCTTGGAAGAGCTTTGGTGAAGATGTCTGCTAACTGATATTCAGACCTCACAAAATAGAGTTCCACCACACCTTTTTCCACTTGTTCCCTGATGAAATGATGTCGAATGTCGATATGCTTTGCTCTTGAGTGTTGAACATTGTTGCATGAGAGAGCAATAGCACTTTTATTATCACAGTACAGAGGGATTTTGTTGAATTCAAAGCCATAGTCAGATAATTGAGATCTCATCCATAAGATTTGAGCACAACAGGATGGCATGGCTATGTATTCAGCCTCTGTAGAGGAAATAGAAGTACTCATTTGCTTCTTTGAAGACCAGCTCACAAGCTTATCACCCAAAAACTGAGCACCTCCAGATGTACTTCGACGAGTATCTTAACACCCTGCATGATCAGCATCTGCATAGGCTGTTATTGACATGCCGGTGTCCTTCGGGTAACAAAGACCCATATTGATGGTTCCTTGGAGATACCGAAAGACCCGTTTAACTGCTTCAAGGTGCTTTTTAGTAGGCTTAGCCTGGTATCTAGCACACATGCAAACAGCGAACAAGATGTCTGGTCTACTAGCTGTGAGGTACATCAGGGATCCAATCATAATACGATATTTTGTTTGGTCAATCATGATCCCTGAGTGGTCCTCATCTAGTTTGGTTCGATCAATCATGGGAGTGTCAACAGGGTCACTTGAATCAAATCCAAATTTCTTTAAGATGTCAGTTGCATATTTAGATTGATTTATGAAAATGCCTCCGGGACTTTGCGAAATTTGTAATCCCAAGAAAAATGACATTTGTCCCATCATTGACATTTGAAATTTTGAACTCATTTCATTTGAAAAACGATCACATTCCATTGGGTCTGTCGAGGCAAAAATAATATCATCAACATAAATTTGAACATGAATTAAATGTTTGCCTGACTTCCTGGTGAACAATGTTGGATCAACTGCTCCTTTGCTAAATCCGGTTGATAGAAGAAACTTTGACAGTGTATCATACCATGCCCTTGGAGCTTGCTTTAAACCGTAAAAGGCCTTCTTCAAACGATAAACGTGAGTAGGATGCTCTTGATTTACAAATCCTTCAGGTTGGCTGACGTAGACGACTTCTTTAAGGTCTCCGTTCAGAAATGCCGTCTTCACATCCATCTGATAGACTACCATGTTCTTACTAGCAGCATTAGCCAGAAAGATTCTGATTGCCTCGATTCGAGCAACTGGAGCAAAATATTCTTCAAAGTCAATACCCTCCTCTTGACGGTATCCTTTAGCAACTAATCGAACCTTGTTCTTCAACACATCACCATGCTCATCAAGTTTCACTTTGAAGATCCATTTAAGAGCAATAATCATAGCACAGTCTGGAGCAGGTACTAACTCCCATACATCAAGTCGATCAAACTCATGAATTTCATCTTGCATTGCATTGAACCAGCTATCTTCATTCATGGCGGTTTTAACATCTTTTGGTTCGATCTTAGATAGTATGGAGTTGAAGAAGCACCATAAGGCATCGGTAGCAAGTTGTTTTCGTGTTGATACAGGACGAGAGGGATTTCCAATGATGTTGTCTAGTGGATGATCGTGAGTCCATTTTCTAAGGTGTTCATCTGGCAGTTGTTGAGGGACTGAGGTAGCAGAGTCGATGTCTCCTGAAGAAGATGGTTCTGATGATGATTCAGGAGCAAATATGTTTTCAAATGGAGCATCTTCAGGAGTAGCAAAGGGATTAACTTCATCATTGATGCCAGAAACAGTTCCATGATGTACATTTTAAGAATGATGATTCGTTGATGAGACTGAATGATCAGCAGTAGGCGCTTCTTGACTTAAAGATATTGAGACTGAGGGATTGACTTCATTCACAGGAATATGAGCAGCCTCTGTTGTAGGGATCGACACCTCATTAGTACTTGGATCATAAAGTTCATCAAACATAGGATCAAACAATTTCTTTAAATCATCTTCAGATGGAGGTACATATGGAGTTTCTTGAGAAGAGTTTGGAACAAGGGATGAACCAATGGGACTGTTTTTAAGTGCGGGTCCTGAACTGGATTGTCCAGGAGCCATTTGACCGGTCAGCTCATCAAACGTAACGTGAATTGTTTCCATGATATTTCGGGTTCTTTTGTTGTAGATTCGGTATCCCTTTTTGTTTGGTGCATATCCTAAAAATACTCCAATGTCTGCTTTAGCTCTAAGTTTGCCTAAGTCTTGACCCTCATTAGTTGGATAACATAATGCACCAAACATACGAAGGAAAGAGAGATTAGGTTTTCTGTTGTGGACAAGTTCATATGGAGTTTTTCCATGAACAGTGTGAATCAGGGAACGATTTTGTGTGTAGTATGCAGTGGCAATAGCTTCAGCCCAGAGAAACATTGGAACCTTTGAGTAAATCAGCATTGTTCTAGCGGCTTCTACAAGAGTTCGATTTCGTCTTTCAACTACACCGTTCTGTTGAGGAGTTCGTGGAACACTTCTTTGATGGCTGATTCCAACGCTTTCATAAAATTCACTAAGTTGTTTGTTGACAAACTCAGTTCCATTGTTTGTTCTGATAATTCTAACGATTTTGTTAAGTCGAACCTGCAGCTGTTTGATGATGATATCAGGAGTATCATCCTTCGTCCTTAAGAACTTGACCCAGGTGAATCTCGAGTAATCATCAACCACAACTAACACATATTTCTTCCCAAAGATATTCTGCACCCTCATTGGTCCACATAAATCCATATGAATCATATGAAGAACTTCTGTGACAGAGTTAGTAGGTTTGGGTTTATGGGCATACTTCTTGCTTTTTCCCAATTGACATGCTGAACAAAGATGATCCTTTTCGTACTTGAGTCTAGGTAAACCTACAACTAAGTCCTTTCTGGTGAGATCATTGATGGTGCCGAAGTTCAGGTGATTGAGACGACGATGCCATAACCATGACTTTGTTTTAGAAGCCTTTGACAGCAAGCAAATTGTAGAAGACTTCATCATATCTTCGATAGAGATGGTGTATAGATTTGAACCACGTGAACCTCTTAAAAGTTCCTTACCGTCAAGTTCTCTAACGAAGCAGGTATGTTTTCTAAAGGCTACTTCTAGATCTGAATCGCAGAATTGACCAACAGAGAACAAGTTGTGACCAAGACCTTCTACATAGTAAACCCTGGAGATAACACTTTTGCCAACAACATAGTCTCCATAACCCATGATAGCACCGAAATGATCATTCCCGAATCTAACTGTCCCGATGAATTTGCTCACGAAGTTCATGAGCCGTGACCGGTCGCCAGTCATATGCTTGGAACAGCCTGAGTCCAGGTACCACAGAACGATTTGAACGATCTGCAGTTGAACACAGACAAGAATGGATAACTGGATAATTGGGATCCCCATGCAAGAATGGGTTCCATTTGGTTAGTAACAATAGTTGGAACACCCACATCAGAAATAGAAGCATTCATATCAGAAAATAAGGCAATGGAATCATTGTGAATAGATGCAGTACTAGTGTCTGTATTAGCCCTGTTCACAGTGTTCTCACTTCTTAAGGGAATAGTTCTACCAGTAGGCATCCATTTTCTAGTGGGCATTGTCTGATTAGTCTTATGACCAACAGGTAACCAATAATAGCCTATCTTACTAAATGTTCTTCCTTTGGGTTTCCACTGTTTTCTAACATTCTTTCGTTTTTGCCTTTTAGCCTTCTTAGCATGAATTTTAGCATTAACAATATTAACTGGACAATTAACATCATTAGGCAAAACATTAACACCACATTCATGATTAGAAACAGAATTCAAGCAGACATCAATACAAGGTTTGCAAATAGTATCAGAATTCGAATTAATTACAGTACTCCTATGGCTAATACTAGAATCAACATGATTTATTTTATTCGTTTCAAACTTAAAGTTCCTAGATTGTTCTTCTACTCTTTTCCAGTGCACATTCTTAGCTTGCGAGGTCCTATCATTCCTTGTATTGTCTTGAGACTTTGACCTGCTCCCTTTAATGTCACTGATTACTCCTGTAGAGGGAATGGGAACATTAGTTGGTTTTACTACTCTTTGCATCACCTGTTTAGATGTGCTGGGATCTTAACTACATGCAGGCACACTAAGGTTCACTTTCTTAAAACTAGAAGTACTGGGATTTGTACTCCTAGAAGGCACACTTGAGTTCTCTTTCTTAGCATTGACAGATCTGGAATCTGAACTACTTAAAGGCACACTAAGGTTCACATTCAAACCATTGGGCATCGAATGAATATCATACTTGGCATTAGGCATCGAGCATGGAATCAAAGGATTAACTCTCTCACCTAATGACTTTGGGCATATTGTGATCAAGCATTCTAGGATTTCTTGAGATCGTTTGGCATATAAGCATGCATGTCCAATTGCATTATCATGAGGTTTCTCTAACTTATCCACTTCAACAATCTCACGCAGACATTCTAGGCAATCCTTAAGGGATGAGAAGTATGTTTGAACAGCAAGTTTGTTGTTCCTGAGATGAGGAGGGACATATTTCACAAACAAAGCATATTTATTACAAGAGTGAATCTTTGATACACCATTCTCCCCATTGGTCATAGGCATTTTCCCTTTTACCTGACTCTTCAGATTCTCAATTTCCTTTTGTAATGAAGCTATTTGTTCGTTATTTTTGTTACGAGTGACCTTTATTGATTCAAATAACTCATTGAAATGACTTTTAACCTTTTCATTTTCTTCTAGAAAACTTTCGTTTTCCTTTTGTAATGCATTTACTAGGTTTTGAAGATGAAACTTTTGAGAATTTTAAGAATATAAAGGAGGAGGCATTTGGGAGCCTGTCATATTGTTCGTTTGACCCTTTAATTGAGAGATTTAGGCTTTCAACTTTCTGATCGTGTTGCAATGAGCTTGAATCTGTTCATCACGTTTGTTAATTTGAAAAACTGCATCAAACTCTGGAGCATCTGAGGATGTCTTGATATTTGAAGTTTTGACATTTTCTTTAAGATGTTGATATTTTAGTTGTAAATTAAAATGCTCAACTTCTAGTTTAGAAAAATGTTTAACCAAATTGTCATGATCATCCAGTTCAATTTTCTCGTTTAGTTCAGAATTAGTTTTTTCAAGCTCAATGACACGATCATGGGAGACTTTCAGGGCAACAGATAATTCATGAAATTGAGAAGCATTAATAGAACAATTTGTAGCAGTGAAAAACATATCTTGAGCAACACATTCAGTAATAAGAGTTTCATTTAATGTATGCAAGTTCTTCCTCTCAATCTCATTATATTTTAGTGCACGCTCATAGTCACTAACTTCAACTATCATTGCATCAAATTCCTTTTCCATTCCCTTAATGTCAGTTTCTATCCCCTTTTTAAGACTCTCAAAGTGATCTTTTAGAAGTTTAAAGAAAGGCATGACCTCAGTTAAATAACATTCTTTCGTTTGCTCAAAACCCCTTTCTCCTTCAGTTATACCAGTGGGTGTGATCCTTTTCTTGCAAGTTTTCTCAAAATCAACAAATAGTTGAAATATAACATATTGGCTAATTAAGGTCTTGCTTTTAGTGGTAATTGTTCTAGGAACAAGATGCATTGGTGTATTAGGAGGATACACAGTCGCTCTAGGCATTTTCCAAAGGGGAGGGTTTGTTTCAACAATATTTTCCGCTTTCTGCTTATCTAAATCCATTTTCCAGAAAACTTGTTCGGGAGTCAACACTGTTTGAGGCTTAAACATGTTCAAGGAAATCCAGTTTTCCTTCTTGTAATCATGGGGTGTGATCTTTATTTTCTTCTCTTTACATTTAGGATCATCTAATTTCTTGTTCATCTTTTCCCTAGTGAATTCATCTGATTTCTTATCTTCCTCAGTGCACTCAACGCAACTAGGTTTCTGTCTAGGTTTAAGGATTTCATTGCCATCATAAAGAACCTTATGAGCATTTCTAGCCCTTTTAATGACCTCTGGATTTGGTTCTTCAACAAGGGGAATGCTATGCTTATCGCTTAAGACTCTATGCTTAGTGATCATGTGAGCAGTATGAATGGTGTTCCCTTGTATGTACAACTTGTTTTCAAGTTTGTTTTTCAAAGTTTTCAGATTAGAAAAATCTTTCAAGAGTTTTGATTCCTTTGCATTAAATTCTTGCTTAAGCATTTTCACATTTTCTTGAAGTTCTTGTTTTTGTTTAGCAGTTTTAGAAAGCTTTTCTTGCAAGGAATTTAACTCTTGTTTTAATACTTCTTCTCTAAAATTACTTTTTCTAATGATTGTACGCACTTGGTCATCCATTTCCTGCTCACGAGTGGTCAACTCAAATTTTGCACGTTGTTCATAGATAGCAACACGTTCTTTATAGGCATTTAGTTCAGAAATTACAGAATCATCAGGGGCACATGCAGTATATTCATCAAGAACATAGTCATTGTTGACTGCAGAAGATGCATCACTTCGTACAACTTCACTTTCACTTTGTTTCACATATTGATCATATGGGATAGCATTGATATTACCCATATTTTCAATATTTGATTAAAAAGTTTCAGTTAATTCTACTTTGTCATGCATCTTTTGCACATCAGCATCATCGTATAGTTTTAATACCTTTGAGATGAGTTTGTCTTTGGATGAGCCAACTTGTGGTGAAGAAGAGACCTTGGGAGACATCATTGGAGAAATGCTAGCCATAAAAATTGTGTGTGCAGTAGGTCCATCATCCACATCAGAGTCGTATGCATCACAATCAGCGACTTGAAAGGCATTCTGATGATTGTGACCTATCTCCTGAATAGGTTGCTCATCCACATCTGCATCATAGGTCTTGGCATTGCCCTCAGCTAGAAACAACAATTCCTCTTCATCCAAAGCAGCACCATTATCCTGAGCTTGTACAAGCAGCATCTTATCTCTGAAGTAATCAGCATTCTGTGGACGCTTTGGAGATGTGCAGTTCCTTGCAATGTGTCCCTCACCACCACAGTTATAGCATTTGATCGGCTTAGCTTGACCTTGATTACCATTCCTTCCTCGATTCTAATTACCAACATAACCTCTACCAGCTCCACCTCTTCCCTGATCATACTGTCTTTCCTGAACTGGTTGCACCACGATCCTCCCATCTTTAACAGTAGCTTGATTGTGTGGGTTAGATGCTGTTCTGAGGTTGTTGTTGGTTTGTGGGAGAGAATTCATGTTTTGACTAATCAGAAGAGCTAGTTGATTAATGATGTTACCCACGTGTGCATCAGCATCAGCTTGTTTGAACATAAGATCAGGAATGAGTTTGTGATTACCATTACCCATGGGTATGACTTGTGAGGCTTTGGTTGTGATTCCGATGTTTGAGTAGAAGGAAGTTGAGTCATTAGACGAGCTTGTCTCTCCCTGGTTTGTTTTGAATTGATTAAGAATCATTTTTTCAAACATAGCATGTCTCTCATTCTGAAGGAGGAAGGCATAGAGTTGTTCATAATTTGTATTCTTCAATCTTTTAGTGAGCTTCATAGAGGTGACAAACTTGTGTCATTCGGGATTCATGTTGTTCACAAATTTTGAGTTCAGCTGAATGTTAGGCATAGTAATTCTGATGTTCCTCATATCATTCACCAACTTATGAAATCTCACATAATACTCACAGACACTCTCATCTGGTTTCATCTTGAAGTGTTCAAATTCGTCATAGAGTTGTGATTCTCTGTCTTCCATAGTTAATTCAGAACCTGAGAGAAGCATCTTGACATTATCCCATACTGCCTTTGCTTCGGTGTTGTGATTGATCAGCTTGTAGATGTCTTTAGGAAGACCTTGAAGAACAATGTTAGAAGCCCTGATATCAGCATCGAATCTCTTTTTCTCCTTATCATCAAGCTCATCATACATCTTTGGTCTGTCCATTCCGTAAATCAGAGTTCCATCTTCAGCAGTATCAAGTATATCTCTAGTCGTCTCAACTCGATACGGTCCTTCATCAATGGATTTGAGAATGTTGACACCATTTTCCTTTCCAAGACAGTACAATCTGATTCGTTGAGCCCAAGAATCGTAGTCAGTTCTGTCAAGCATGGGTGGACGAGTATCTGAACCAGCTGCTTGAACATCCTCGGTAACAGTGGAGATGATAGTGGAAACGTTGGTAGACATGTTAACAGATTATACGGGATTTTATAACTCTATGATTAAACCGGGAAATAGATTCTTTCACGGGATTTTACTAAATCAAGAGAAAACCGAAAAAAAAATCACCCAAGTCGCTAGAAGATAATGCACCAAGTCGCTAACACCTAATTCGCTATACCACCAAGTGGCTAAAGTCCCAAGTCGCTAAACAAAGGCAAGTCGCTAAATAGTAACTCGCTAAGCCTTAAGTCGCTAGCAAAATTATGGTAGCAATTCGCTAAGATTCAAGTCGCTAAAGAATCAAGTCGCTAAATAGCAACTCGCTACTCACCAAGTCGCTAACACCAAGTCGCTACCCGTAGTGGAGAGTCCACTACTTGTACTGTAAGTCGCTAAGCCTAAGTCGCTAGCTCCAAAAACTTCAACTCGCTACAAAAATGTAAAGCAAGTCGCTACAAGGAAAAATAATCCGTAGATCAAGTCGCTAGCAAGAAAACTTCACAAACATCACTTTTCAATCCAAAAACAACCCAACCAAGATGATTCAAGCTTACCAAATGAAAACCTAAACACTTGTGATGATTCTAAACGTAAAAGTACTAACAAAATCCAAGCTTTAACACAAGAAATCAACCAAATGATGCACAAACCACTAACCTTTTTCAAACTCAAAAACCACCTAAAAACCACTAGAAATCCAAAGATGTGCAAGATATGATCTAACCATGGCTCTTGATACCAATTGTAGGATATTAGTTTTCACTTACACATCAAACCAAAACACCAAGTTGGCGTATAAATGGAATTCTAGAGAGAGAAAGTTAGAGGTTTAGGGAACTTAGAGAGAGAAAGTGAAAGATATTATTATGAGCTCCAACTCTCTACCTTGGGAGGTAGAGAGTATTTATAGTCTTACATAAAACGCCACACAACGGGCTGTGGATCAGGCATACAGTGGGTAAAGACCCGTTCGTCCTCCACGGTGTTACTTAACTAAATAATACTTAACTTAAAATAACTACGACTACGAGCTTTCTAACAATTACATATACTTGAGGTGACCGACTCTTTAATACCTGGAATTTCTAATTCCTAACACTATTAACTCATCTTTTCTATAGGTTTCACTATGTCGCACGTATATGAGTTTGATTTTTCACTCACTAGCGTCTACACTCCGAACATCTCCCTTGAACCCAACACACCTGGCATTCATGTCCGTGGGTTCAATAACCTCGAAAACCATCACTTCCACGAAGGACGTATTGTAGACACCTCTCTACAATTCGAAGAAGGTATCAATACCTCCTTCCGAACCATAGGACTAGAATGTCTTCTTGAAATCAACGAGAAGATATGTCCAAGGTTCATAATGGAATTCTTCCGTCAAGTTGAACTCGTTCGTAACGAGGATCGCTCTCTATCTCTTTGGTTTTATATCAAAAACCAAAAGTTTACTTTAACCCTTGGGCATTTTGCTCACATCCTCCGAATTCCAAATCATGGACAATGTGCATTCACCAAAGATTGGTCACTTGATTCTCTCTTCAACTTTCGTGAAGAAAATAGTCCATATTGTTCACACATACCCTCCCCGGAAGATTTACATCGCATAATATGCAAACCTCGACCATATTACTCCGATCCAAACATTATCTTCACATGGGACATCCGAGAAGAGTACAAGCCCCTTGTACTCATCCTACGTGAAAATGTTTGGAGTCTTAGGGGAAATCGAGAAATCCTTCCCGCTTGTTGTGCTCACATAATGTATTGTTTGCTAACACAGCAACCATACAATCTCGCCTACTTATTCGCAAGGTGAATTGTAAATCTTCAAGGCTCCAAGAATAAACTCATCCCTTATGGAATGTTCTTGACGCGCCTCTATCATAACGTTATGCACTTTCATCCTCAATTTAAATGTCCGTTGTACGTATTTGTGAACAAGATGATGGAACCGCTAAACATATCTCTCATGAAGACTTTCTTCATTCTTGATTCCACCAACACTCATCAATCAAGTGATGATCCTCCTAGCGAAAACACTCAAGGAACCTAGTAGTATTTCAAATAGGATCAAACCTATTGTACTCGTGCTTTATCAATGTAATCCGATTTCCTTCATGAAATAAAACATCTTACATTTGATATCTTACTATTAGAATCCCTTTAAACCAACCTTGGAATATAATGCATTGTCTGTTACTACTCCTATTGCTACTAGAGTGTCCACAGACTTTGGTGACCCGTATACTCGCTTTCCAAGTCCTTCAGATATTGGAAATCATCAACCCAAATCTGGCATCTTCACCTCACCTTCCTATGACATAACTTTTGTACCAACTGTGTCTAATCTTGAACCCACCATTGATGTCAACCCCACTGCTACTAAAAGAATCAACATCTCTCACCCTCAATCCAATATTATTGGTGACATTCTAGCTCCTGTTAGAACTCAAAGGACTATCTCTAGTCCTAAATTTGGACAGGTTGCTTTTCTCTCTTATGTCTCAAATCAGCAAAGAGACAATCACACAGACTTCAAGCATTGTCTGTTTGCGTGTTTTCTTTCTCAAGTAGAGCCAACCAGTGTCACTCAATCTCTTGAAGACTCAAGTTGGATTGAGGCAATGCAAGACGAAATGCAACAGTTTCAGAACCAACAAGTTTGGATCTTGGTACCATTACCAGATGGCAAATATGCTATTGGAACTAAATGGATTCTGAAGAACAAAAGAGATGCAAGGGGTGTGGTTATTAAAAACAAAGCAAGATTATTAGCTCAAGGTTACAGGCAAGAAGAAGGGACTGATTATGATGAAGTGTTTGCACCTGTTGCTAGAGTAGAGGCCATTCGGATTTTCTAGGCCTATGCATCCTACATGGGCTTCATGCTGTATCAGATGGATGTTAAAGGTGCTTTTCTGTATGGTGAGATTGAAGAGGAAGTTTATGTCACACAACCCAAAGGATTTGAAGACCCAGATCATCCTAATCATGTTTACAAAGTCGTTAAAGCTCTCTATGGACTTCATCAGGCACCAAGGGCATGGTATGCTAGGCTTTCATCATCTCTACTGAAGCATGGCTACAGAAGAGGTGCCATTGATAAGACTCTTTTTCTAAAGAAGAACTCGACAGACATCATACTTTTGCAAGTATATGTGGATGACATCATTTTCGGATCCACTAAAGAAGTTTGGTGTAGGGAATTCGAGGATCTGATGAAGGGAGAATTTCAGATGAGTGCTATGGGGGAGCTTACTTTCTTTTTGGGTCTCCAAGTTCAGCAGAAACAAGATGGGATATTTATCAGTCAGGATAAATATGTGAGGGACATGTTGAAGAAATTCGGTATGGAAGGTGTCAGGACTACCACAACACCTTATGAAGCTCCAAAAACAAAATCCAACAATGATCCAGATCTACCTGTGAATGTTCATTTATACAGGTCAATGATTGGTTCATTAATGTATCTAACAGCTTCAAGGCCTGATATTACCTTTGCTGTAAGTGTGTGCTCTCGACATCAAGTCACTCCTCTTACTTCCCATCTCAATGCAGTCAAGAAGATCTTTAAGTACCTCAAAGGCCAACCTCATTTAGGCCTTTGGTACCCAAAAGAGTCTCCTTTTAAGTTGGAAGCATATAGTGACAGTGATTATGCTGGTGCAAATCTAGATAGGAGATCCACAACTGGAGGCTGTCAATTCCTTGGAAAAAGATTGATTTCGTGGCAGTGCAAGAAACAAACCATTGTGGCTACCTCAACTACTGAAGCAGAGTATGTTGCTACTGCAAACTACTGTGGACAGGTGCTTTGGATCCAAAACCAATTGCTGGACTATGGGTATAACTTCATGAACACAACTCTTTTTATTGATAATCAGAGTACCATATGCATTGTCAAAAATCCAGTTTTTCACAGTAGAACCAAACATATTGAAATCAGAAACCACTTTATAAGAGATGCATATGAAAAACATTTGATAAATGTGGCTAAAATTCATACAGATGATAATGTGGCAGATCTGTTAACAAAAGCTTTTTATGGACCAAGGTTTCAACACCTTGTGGTCAATATTGGAATGCTTAACCCTTAACTGCAAAGTTTAAGGGGAGGCATAGGCCTCAGGGGAGGCATATGCCTCAGGGGAGAATTTTTGTCTATCTTTGTTTTGTTTTCTTTATTTGTTTGTTAGTTTATTAGTTAAAAAATAATAATAAAAAAAAGGTTTGTTGCATTTTGTTGATGGTTTTTAACTCACCAGATATACCTTGTGTGTATCAAAGAGTTGGCTTGTCCAAAGGGTACAACTTTGGTAAAGACATGTCAAATCTGTTGATAGTTGTAATGATTTGCTCATAATCATAGGGTCTGCATCCACCCATGCTTAATTGCTAAGAGTTGTATGGTCATCAATTCACCATGGCCTATTCCTTTTTGGAATCCAAGAATTGACTAGCCCACAAGTATATGGCTTGTGGTAAAGGCAACTGAATCCATATTTGGTTATCAATTCACCAATTCTAAGAATTGACTAGTCCTGAGCAAACGGCTATAGGTAAAGACAAGTCAAATCCATTTATATAGTTGCTGATTTGCTACTAAATCAGATGGTTATCAATGTACCATAGTTTTCGGACTTAAACATCTGGCTACTCCAGTAGAGATGGCTATTGGTAAAGAGACATCAAATCCATTATTTTCAATGATTCACCTCTCACAGGAGATAACACACCTGGATGTGATGAGAATAGTTTCCAACTAATAAGTATTGATGTACATTATGTCATTTGTTGCTGCAAAGACCTGGCATTTCAAAGCTTGATCATCATAGAGATGAGTTTATTATTGGTTCTTTGCTACTGATGTGTGAAAACAATCCTCTAGTAATCATAAGCAAACTAATAGACAGTCTCTAAAACTCGTATTCTATAGCGGAAAGTAAATACAAGTTGTTATAACTAAGAACACTTAGATCCTCTATGGATTTTTATTAACTGAAACTATATGTTCCAGATTGTTATCTATTACAAACTATGAGGTTCCTTTTATAGACAAGGAACCCTAATCTATTACTACCCAATCGACTAAACATGCAAGCATGCATTTAATGACTAATACACTAAACTATATTGAGCAGTACAATAAAACCCATGCTAACCTCGGGCCGTTCAAGAATAATGATGGGTTAGCATTCAAATAATACAGCGCATGCTGATCCTAGTCAGCTTCCACCCTTCAGCAGTAACACGATACGGCTTTTACACTTCAGTAGAATCCCTTCTTCAGTAGATTCTGCTTCTTCTTCAGCAGAATCCTTCGGCAGTAATGACAGCAGAAATCCTACTTCACATAATTCCCAACATCAAGATCAATGCATACCTTTAGTAAAGGTTCTGCTGAGTAGATGGACGGATCCCTAAGTTTGTACTAGACGGATCCCTACATTTAGGGAACCGTGGGATCCGGCAAACAGAAAATGCAATTACAAGCATTGTATTTCAAACATATCCTTAGAACACCTCACAATAAGCTAGACATAGTGTCTTAAGGCAAATTAAGTCCTTATCAAGTTAAGTAGATCCTTCCTAGTCACACATAACTCACCTAGATCACACTCAAAGATGCTTGTAGATTTATCGTTTCATTTTGATCCATTACTCTTCCGATCTTAAGCTCACACATCATTTTTTTTCACATAATCCCTCATATCTAAACGTTGGAAACCTTTTATAGCAAAATCGATCATAATCATCCTTACGACAAAATTGGTCAAAATTGATCAAATCCTAGTTTTTCCATCTTAAGCCTCTAGGATATTTTCCAAAGGATTTATCTAAGTCACTATCTGATCTCTAGGATCATTTAGCTTCAATTGACACTCTCATCTTTAGTGTCATCCTTGTTCATTTATTGGTACTCATGAAAGTTCCAATTCCTTCCATAAAAGGCAATCATTAAGCTACATCACTCATTACCTTCAAGTACTTAAGCACCCCTTCATTTAAGACACTAAGGAGGAATGAAACACTCAAGATGATATAGATCTTAGACTTTAGAAACATCATTTCTACTCTTTCATAGCTGCTGAGAGCCGGATCCCTAGGATTAGCCTAGACGGATGCCTCTGATGAGGGAACCGTGGGATCCGGATGACAGATTATGTCAACTCTAGCTAAAACAATCATTTCAAGCTCATCTTCCTAACTCAAACACTCCATCTCATCTTAAATGAGTTCATAGATCAGTACAAACTCTGAAGTTGACTCTTGTGCATGTTAATCATCACATTCCAATGAATCTTAGTGGCCTAAGGGTTAAATGCACTTGCCAAATCTCTTGCTTTATAAACCACATTGTTAGGACTTCCATAGTCATCACCTTCATCCTAATTTTTAGCACTTAAGAAACCCTTACAAACTTCTTGAAATCATCTCATCATGAGGAAAACTCCACGTAGTAACTTATCCACCGAAGAACCACCCAATAAAATTGCTCGTGTTGTACACGAAATTTCTTCAACCGAATCATCTCCGGTCAAGCCAACTAATGCAAGGATCTCTTCTCAACTAATCAAACCAATTCCTAAAAGGATAGTACCCACAATACTACCTATGCCAAACACCACCATACCTCCTAGGCCAAACAATATCATCTCCACTAAACCATCACCTTTAGTTCCTAGAGCTATTTGTTTTACATCTCCACTATCATCACCACACCTCTAAAATTTAGAGGATTTTCCTCCTAGGCCGTCTCATCCGCCTCCGCCGACAACATTCTCCTCATTACGAGGAATAATGATACAAAATCAAGGTGTTGAGTCAACATTTGCTCCGGCTTCCTTTTCGCCGTTTCCATCAAATAATCCCATTTGGATTATGAGAAATTATCAAAGTCAACCACCCGACCATATGGAAGTTGACACTTCTCTACCACCACCATCATTCTTGGTCGAGCCATTCTTAAATGCGCCTACACCAATCCCTCCGTCGTTTGAAGCTCCACAAGCCGCTTTACTTGATCCTTCGCATCAAGCCATTTCATTTCTTCCACCACCACTACCTAGCCATGACAAAGATTGCTATAATTGTCAACATGTTGAAAGTTTGATAAATGAAGTACGAGAAGACCAACGTTTCATGTTCTATCATCTCCTAGAACGTTTCGACGAGATTAAACCTAGACAAAACTTGAGCTAGTAGATTTTAGTGGTGTCCTAGCATCAAGCGATAGTTGGTCTAGAAATTCCTATTCATGTATTTTCTTAGTTTTTAGAGTCATGTATACCATAACTCTAGCTTTATTAAATGAAATTACATGCTACTTGCTATTTCTCTGAATATATGATTACGTTGTATTCATATCTCAGTTTTGTGATAACATTATTTGTTATACCACCATTTGCTGAATTTATTCATCAGCCAGGCCGATCTCTCTTATTTGCCTAGACGTATCCCTACTAGGAGGGAACCATGGGATTCGTGATACAGAAAACTAATTTTCTACTAACTTGGATCACCTATGCAGGAAATTGTGCATTATACTTGTTTTCTAATCTTTGTTTTGTAGTTATTCAATTTACACATGAAGACTTTGACATCCTAAAGCTAGGGGGAGCTTTGTGTCCAAGAAATACATTGCAAATTACTTGCAATATTAGGATTACATTTCTTGACATCCCTTTGCAAAACTGCAATCATCAAGGGGGAGCACATTCGTCACTTAGACGAAATCTTTTGCAAACTTACTTGCAAACAAACTAGATTAGTATTACTTTCTTGAAGCCCTTACATAGGGATGGACTCGTCAAGGGGGAGTAAAGCCGAGATCCTTTCCCGTTACTTGCTCTCTAGTTCTTTTTATTTCTTTCACATTTTATTTCCTAAAACAATGTGTTAGTTTCCTTTCGAAGCTCTTTTTGTTTCGACAAAAAGGAGGAGAAGAAAGTAAAAACTAAAAATTCAAACTTTTACGAATTTTAGCTTTTCCTTAAAATAATTTTATGTTTTGTCATAAACAAAAAGGGGGAGATTGTTTATACAAATAAGCTGTAAAAACATTTATTCATATTTTACGATCTTCTAATGTTTTTTCGATAACAAACGTAAAATCATTTTAACGAAACAAATAAAATACGTAAATGGTTTGAACTAATAGTTTCTAACATATTGACATTGTCACATAAAACACTAAAACAAGTATAAGTGATTTTATGATTTAATATTACATATGTACAACAAAGTGTTTACATATTTGGGTAAAATATACACATAACTAGTATGTAGTATATTGGGTAATATAAATGGGTAGAAACTTAATATCATAACCCATTGAGCAAATACATTAAATGTAGTTGGGTACAACCCAAAGCCCATGACCCATGGAGCTTGACCCATAACCCATTGCATGACATCATGCTTATATCATATATGGATAATCTCCATAACCCATGGTTTTGACCCATACCCATGTGACTAGGTGTATTGCACTCAAGAGATACATTGTATCTAGCTAAAGACCCATCGATCATCCCATGACCCATGACCCATAACTAAAATACCCATGGGTAAAGAGGAGCGTCCCACGGATCCCTAGCTTTATGCTAGACGGATCCCTTGTGGAAGGGATCCGTGGGATTTGGGGAACAGTAGAATTTTTCCTCTATAAATAGTGAGCCATTTCTTCATTGTTTCTCACCCCTTTCTAACAAACTTTCCCCTAGAGTTAAAAACTATCTAACCCTAGATCCAAGATATCTATGTTTGTAGTTTTGTTTTTGTGTGATCTTCTAGGTTCCTCTTAAAGGCGAGATAACCACCTTTGAAGTCGAGCAAGCTCAAGTCCATGAGTTGCCATGCTTCCTCATCATCAAGACTACTGAAATCTTCTTGTTGATGATTGTTTTTCTTTTCCTAAGAAGTGTTGAAGAAATTTGTGAAAGGTGTCTCAAGTGTCAAGACGAAGATATTAGTGAAGGGTATCTATCGTCCACATTATTAGCACTTGTGGTAGGTGCTTAGAAGTCAAGACTAGAAGTATTATTGAAGGGTGCTTAGAAGTCAAGACACAAGACATTAGTGATGGGTGTCTTGAAGATCAAGTTGAAGGCATTAGTGAAAGGTGCCTTAGATGTACATTCGATATGTTGTGTTTCGATGTACAAGATAGACTAGAACTAGATCCAAGGATATTGATATCCTTGATGATATTGTAAAAAGGAGTGGATCTCCTTTGGAATTAGTCCTTGGTGTAGTGTTGGGTAGTAGTTCCTCCATTGCAATGGAACTATGTGCTTAGCCTAGTACCTAATAAAGGGTAGGCGACGTTGTGTAGGTGTGGTTCACCTTGGTGTGAAAGAACTAGGTACTTAGCCTAGTACCTTATAAAGGGTAGGCGACGTTGTGTTGGTGTGGTTCACCTTGGAGTGAAAGAACCTAGTGGTTAGCCTAGCACCGGAAAAAGGGTAGACGACGTTGTGAAGGCTTCTCCGCCATAAGCAGATTGGTGTAGTGTTTACGAAGTCTCGAGTAGGTGACTCGGGGAGTGGAGTAGGGCAAGGAAGATGTCCTTGTAGCCAAACCACTATAAATACTCGCGTTGTGGTTTTGCGCTTCTTACTCTTATCTTTTCATTACATACCTTTATATGCTTGTTTGTCAACATCTAAAACATACATCCAAATAGAATAACATAAGTTGATCTAAATAGTTTAAAAGGAAGTTTTAATTGGAAAAACTGTTCAACCCCCTCCCCCCTTCTAGTTTTCCACAAATCTAATGAGGATACAGAAGCTTTCGATGCATTGCAACAAGGGTTTGTCATGATTGCTAGAGCCTTCGGTCGATATTCAAACAAATCTAACAATCGCATTCGTACCTCATCAAACCCAAGGAATCAGGCTGTTGTTAATAATGGACGTGTTGAAGTTCAGAATCGTGGTAATGTTCGTTAGATGGGCAGTGGTCAAGGGTTTAATGCTATTGGAAGGAATAACATGGGTGCTCCACAAAAACGAGCTCAAGTGGTTGATCAGGGAAATGCTCCGACTGGAATTAATGGTCTACGTTGTTATAACTGTAATGAGAAGGGTCATCTGGCTAATTCATGCCCAAAGCCGAGGACAAGAGGCAGCGCTTATCACAAAGAGGCTCTACTCTTGCCTCTTAAGGATGAAGCTGGTGGAACTCTTACCAACAAGGAACAGAGCTTCATGGCAAATGCAGATTCTGATGACGACATGGAGGACTTGCAGGCTAATGCAGCAGTGATGCTAATGGCTAACATGCACGAACTCCTCATGAGTGATACAGGCCCAGTGTATGACACTGACGGCTTGTCTCAGGTACCGGATCAAACTATATTCATTACTGATCTGATATATCCGCTAACATCTGCATCCGATGAGGATCAGAGTGTTCAACATGAGCCATCTACATCTCATTCCAATCATAATCAAATAGATCCCGTAGTTATATTTGACGATCAAGATGACCTTATGATTAATACTGATAATCAAGTTGACTACGTGGTTATACTTGAGGATCTGACTAATGATCATGTTGAGACTCACGTTGATACGATCCATGGTTAATCGAAAACTACAAAGAAGGTTTTTCATAAAAACAAACACCATGTCTTTTAAAACTATATGTTTGGATGTTGATTTGATAACAACATTTTTTTTATATACCTTTTCATTTAATTGCACTAATCCTCTTTGTCATATTGATTAGTCAAAGCTCACATCTATCAAGCCATAGGATTTGCTTGATAATAAAGATTACCTTCCCTAAGAAGGTATCTTAAGCATAAAGGAGCTGGAATTGACTTCTGACATTAGTTGTGTCATTTGTAAAGACATTCCTTAGTGCATTCGAGGTATGACTTTCCAATTATCTCTCAATGATATTAGTTTAATAAATACGTATATTTACTTAGGTATTTACTTAAGTAGCTTTCGTGTATACACATGTTTTACATATAGCTTCATTAGGAAGTTTTTCTCACATACGTGTCACTCTTTCGTCTAAAAGTCATGGTTCATAAAAACTTGTGTTTTGTTTCACTCAATCCATAAATCATATCTTTATAATAATAAAACAAAACACGAATCTTAAAAATTCCTCTTTTCCCATAAATACTCCAACCGTCGACCACTCTATCAAAACCCCACTTTTTCAAATCTTCCAATTTAAAAAATTTCCTGTCATTCAAAACTTCATCTTCCTCTCCATTTTATCCCAACCGAAACCAAGAAGGATCATCTTCAACATGGTTTACATCGCCTTCGTGCTCATCGTCTTAACACTCATCAAACTTGTGTTCCCTATAATGAAGTTCACATACGAAGATATTTACTTTGTGTTGTTAATCTACATTGGGGTTATATACCCAATTCTTTGTATCATTCTTAGTATTGAAATGAAACATTACTAATAGTCTAGTTATCTAGGTTATTATTATCATAATGTGTTTATCATTTCTCTTTGTGTTAATTCTTTCTCTCGTGATACATTAGAAGTCATGTATGCATGTTAGAAGAAAATGTAGCCTAAAACACATATCTTGGTATAAAACTATGAGATCTAAAAAACCTATGCTTTTCATCATAAAATCTGTTTCTGTAACTAAAGATCTACAGATCCCGGAAAACATACTAGCCGAATCCCTTTTGAAAAGGAACCGTGGGATCCGTCCTACTGAAAAATAGTTTTCATGCAAATTAAAAACCACTTTCTTTCTAAAAGTAATATTCCACTAGAATGTCTAAACCATAAGTGAGTTAAGTGTCATTGGTATTAAAAACCATTGTTAATAAAAATCTAGTAAAAACATTAGATAATCATTGGTTGACCACAAACATCACTTCCTTTTAACTCATCTTTTCTATAGGTTTCACTATGTCGCACGTATATGACTTTGATTTTTCACTCAGTAGCGTCTACACTCTGAACATCTCCCTTGAACCCAACACACCTGGCATTCATGTCCGTGGGTTCAATAACCTCGAAAACCGTCACTTCCATGAAGGACGTATTGTAGACACCTCTCTACAATTCGAAGAAGGTATCAATACCTCCTTCCAAGCCATAGGACTAGAATGTCTTCTTGAAATCAACGACAAGATATGTCCAAGGTTCATAATTGAATTCTTCCGTCAAGTTGAACTCGTTCATAACGAGGATCGCTCTCTATCTCTTTGGTTTTATATCAAAAACCAAAAGTTTACTTTAACCCTTGGGCATTTTGCTCACATCCTCCGAATTCCAAATCATGGACAATGTGCCTTCACCAAAGATTGGTCACTTGATTCTCTCTTCAACTTTCGTGAAGAAAATATTCTATATTGTTCACACATACCCTCCCCGGAAGATTTACATCGCATAATATGCAAACCTCGACCATATTACTCCGATCCAAACATTATCTTCACACGGGACATCCGAGAAGGGTACAATCCCCTTGCACTCATCCTACGTGAAAATGTTTGGAGTCTTAGGGGAAATCGAGAAATCCTTCCCGCTTGTTGTGCTCACATAATTTATTGTTTGCTAACACAACAACCATACAATCTCGCCTACTTCTTCGCAAGGCAAATTGTATATCTTCAAGGCTCCAAGAATAAACTCATCCCTTATGGAATGTTCTTGACGCGCCTCTATAATAACGTTATGCACTTTCATCCTCAATTTCAATGTCCGTTGTACGTACTTGTGAACAAGATGATGGAACCGCTAAACATATCTCTCATGAAGACTTTCTTCATTCTTGATTCCACCAACACTCATCAATCAAGTGATGATCCTCCTAGCGAAAACACTCAAGGAACCTAGTAGTATTTCAAATAGGATCAAACCTATTGTACTCGTGCTTTATCAATGTAATCCGATTTCCTTCATGAAATAAAACATCTTACATTTGATATCTTAGTGTTAGAATCCCTTTAAACCAACTTTGGAATATAATGCATTGTCAATATCAATGCATACCTTTAGTAAAGGTTCTGCTAAGCAGATGGACGGATCCTTAAGTTTGTACTAAACGGATCCCTACATTTAGGGAACCGTGGGATCCGGCAAACAGAAAATGCAATTACAAGCATTGTATTTCAAACATATCCTTAGAACACCTCACACTAAGCTAGACATAGTGTCTTCAGGCAATTTAAGTCCTTATCAAGTTAAGTAGATCCTTCCTAGTCACACATAACTCACCTAGATCACACTCAAAGACGCTTGTAGATTTATCGTGTCATTTTGATCCATTACTCTTCCGCTCTTAAGCTCACGCATCATTTTTTTTTCACATAATCCCTCATATCTAAACGTTGGAAACCTTTTATAGCAAAATCGATCATAATCATCCTTACGACAAAATTGGTCAAAATTGATCAAATCCTAGTTTTTCCATCTTAAGCCTCTAGGATATTTTCCAAAGGATTTATCTAAGTCACTATCTGATCTCTAGGATCATTTAGCTTCAATTGACACTCTCATCTTTAGTGTCATCCTTGTTCATTTATTGGTACTCATGAAAGTTCCAATTCCTTCCATAAAAGGCAATCATTAAGCTACATCACTCATTACCTTCAATTATTTAAGCACCCCTTTATTTAAGACACTAAGGAGGAATGAAACACTTAAGATGATATAGATCTTAGACTTTAGAAACATCATTTCTACTCTTTCATATCTGCTGAGAGCCGGATCCCTAGGATTAGCCTAGACGGATCCCTCTGAGGAGGGAACCGTGGGATCCGGGTGACAGATTATGTCAACTCTAGCTAAAACAATCATTTCAAGCTCATATTCCTAACTCAAACACTCCATCTCATCTTAAATGAGTTCATAGATCAGTACAAACTCTGAAGTTGACTCTTGTGCATGTTAATCATCACATTCCAATGAATCTTAGTGGCCTAAGGCTTAAATGCACTTGCCAAATCCCTTGCTTTATAAACCACATTGTTAGGACTTCCATAGTCATCACCTTCATCCTAATTTTCAGCACTTAAGAAACCCTTATAAACTTCTTGAAATCATCTCATCATGAGGAAAACTCCACGTAGTAACTTATCCACCAAAGAACCACCCAATAAAATTGCTCGTGTTGTACACGAAATTTCTTCAACCGAATCATCTCCGATCAAGCCAACTAATGCAAGGATCTCTTCTCAACTAATCATACCAATTCCTAAAAGGATAGTACTCACAAAACTACCTATGCCAAACACCACCATACCTCCTAGGCCAAACAATATCATCTCCACTAAACCATCACCATTGGTTCCTAGAGCTATTTCTTTTACATCTCCACTATCATCACCACACCTCTAAAATTTAGAGGATTTGCCTCCTAGGCCGTCTCATCCGCCTCCGCTGACAACATTCTCCTCATTAGGAGGAATAATGATACAAAATCAAGGTGTTGTGTCAACATTTGCTCCGGCTTCCTTTTCGCCGTTTCCATCATATAATCCCATTTGGATTATGAGAAATCATCAAAGTCAACCACCCGACCATATGGAAGTTGACACTTCTCTAACACCACCATCATTCTTGGTCGAGCCATTCTTAAATGCGCCTCCACCAATCCCTCCGTCGTTTGAAGCTCCACAAGCCGCTTCACTTGATCCTTCGCATCAAGCCATTTCATTTCTTCCACCACCACTACCTAGCCATGACAAAGATTACTATAATTGTCAACATGTTGAAAGTTTGATACATGAAGTACGAGAAGACCAACGGTTCATGTTCTATCATCTCCTCGAACGTTTCGACCAGATTAAACCTACACAAAACATGAGCTAGAAGATTTTAGTGGTGTCCTAGCATCAAGCGATAGTTGGTCTAGAAATTCCTATTCATGTATTTTCTTAGTTTTTAGAGTCATGTATACCATAACTCTAGTTTTATTAAATGAAATTACATGCTACTTGCTATTTCTCTGAGTATATGATTACGTTGTATTCATATCTCACTTTTGTGATAACATTATTTGTTATACCACCATTTGCTTAATTTATTCATCAGCCAGACGGATCCCTCTTATTTGCCTAGACGGATCCCTACTAGGAGGGAACCGTGGGATCCGTGATACAGAAAACTAATTTTCTACTAACTTGGATCACCTATGCAGGAAATTGTGCATTATACTTGTTTTCTAATCTTTGTTTTGTAGTTATTCAATTTACACATGAAGACTTTGACATCCTAAAGCTAGGGGGAGCTTTGTGTCCAAGCAATACATTGCAAATTACTTGCAATATTAGGATTACATTTCTTGACATCCCTTTGCAAAACTGCAATCATCAAGGGGGAGCACATTCGTCACTTAGACAAAATCTTTTGCAAACTTACTTGCAAACAAACTAGATTAGTATTACTTTCTTGACGCCCTTACATAGGGATGGACTCGTCATGGGGGAGTAAAGACGAGACCCTTTCCCGTTACTTGCTCTCTAGTTCTTTTTATTTCTTTCACATTTTATTTCCTAAAACAATGTGTTAGTTTCCTTTCGAAGCTCTTTTTGTTTCGACAAAAAAGAGAAGAAGAAAGTAAAAACTACAAATTCAAACTTTTACGAATTTTAGCTTTTCCTTAAAATAATTTTATGTTTTGTCATCAACAAAAAGGGGGAGATTGTTTATACATATAAGCCGTAAAATGTTTATTTATATTTTACGATCTTCTAAGGTTTTTTCGATAACAAACGTAAAATCATTTTAACGAAACAAATAAAATACGTAAATAGTTTGAACTAATAGTTTCTAACATATTCACATTGTCACATAAAACACAAAAACAAGTATAAGTGATTTTATGATTTAATATTACATATGTACAACAAAGTGTTTACATATTTGGGTAAAATATACACATAACTAGTATGTAGTATATTGGGTAATATAGATGGGTAGAAACTTAAGTATCATAACCCATTGAGCAAATACATTAAATGTAGTTGGGTACAACCCAAAGCCCATGACCCATGGATCTTGACCCATAACCCATTGCATGACCTCATGCTTATATCATATATGGATAATATCCATAACCCATGGTTTTGACCCATACCCATGTGACTAGGTGTATTGCACTCAAGAGATACATTGTATCTAGCTAAAGACCCATCGATCAACCCATGACCCATAACTAAAATACCCATGGGTAAAGAGGAGCGTCCCACGGATCCCTAGCTTTACGCTAGACGGATCCCTTGTGGAAGGGATCCGGGGAACAATAGAATTTTTACTCTATAAATAGTGAGCCATTTCTTCATTGTTTCTCACCCGTTTCTAACAAACTTTCCCCTAGAGTTAAAAACTATCTAACCCTAGATCCAAGAGATCTATGTTTGTAGTTTTGTTTTTGTGTGATCTTCTAGTGTAGGATATTGGATTTCACATACACATCAAACCATAACACAAAGTGGGCGTATAAAGGTGAGTTCTAGAGAGAGAAAGTTAGAGGTTTAGGGAACTTAGTGAGAGAAAGAAAATATCTTATTATGAGCTCCAACTCTCTACCTTGGAAGGTAGAGAGTATTTGTAGTCTTACAATAAAACGCCACACAACGGGCTGTGGATCAGGCATACAGTGGGTAAAGACCCGTCCGTCTTCCACGGTGTTACGTAACTAAATACTACTTAACATAAAAGACCTACGACTACGAGCTTTCTAACGATTGCATATACTTGAGGTGACCGACTCTTTAATACTTGGAATTTCTAATTCCTACCAATCTCCCCCTAAGGGAGGTCACCTCAAACATATACTAAAATTACATTGAGTACAAACGGATATTACATTAACAATTGTTCTTGCATTCTTGATGTAGTACTTTTCTTCGAAGCTCATAGTCATTGATTCCACTCATTGCATTTTTGGTTAATCCAAGTGGAGGTCTTTTACTGATCCACGTGATAATAATTTTAAGCCAGCTTTTTGAGATCATCAGCTAACAAAAATCTCTGAGACATCCATTGTGGTGTTGGTATTATGTGATGTTGTGACTTTCGGACCGACATGCTCACATTCTGGATCATGATATCTTCTCATCAGAGTAACGGAAGCTTTCGTTGATTCATGATATTGGCAGCAGCGAAGCAGAAGCATGGAGTGAAAATATCAGAGTCATTGATGCACTAATCATGATTTCTTTTGAGATGAATGTGTTAAGTGAGCATGCGGCTATGGATTGACCGCTTCATTCTGATCAGCTGCAAACGTAGGACGTACCTGCATACAACAGTTAGCAGTAAATCGCACGAAAGTGTCTTTGATCATTTTTGTTGAATTGAGGTACACGGCCCACGGATCCCCGTTGATCAGTACAAGTACTGCCTGTGATCAGGTATAATTCTGAAGAATTTCCTTGACAGGGTTTCGAAGCTGCTCTAGCTGTTCTCAAACTGGAATGTCTCAAAGAAGACAACACGGAGTGAGTGAACCAGCGAATAGAAATTCACTGATTGATGAAAAGATATTTGAAAAAACAATCGCGTATTACTAAATAGAAATTGTTTTTGCAATACAATGAAGGTTGTAATGAACATCAATTATCAATCATAAAACACCTTTTGATTTGAAATATTCGTACACGGTCGATTTGCAAAAGAAATGAGTTTTTAAGCACAATGACCAGTTTTTCAAAAGTATCCGTCAATCCATAACCTGAACCAGGATTGATTCAAAAAATTGAATCACTTCATTGTTTCTGTTCAGTTGTCACATGGTTGATCTATTAAATAGATCTCACATGCCACCTACCAGGAGCTTGTTTGATGTTGGCTCCAGAAGGCTTTCCATCTTCATTGTGAATATGTATTCATATCACTCGGATATTCTGGCAATACCACAAGGATAATGCGTAGGACTCAAGATATAATCTCTCTTTCCACATTGTGTAAAACAGAGAGTCTTCATTGAATGTGTCCTAAGGAGATTTATTGATGATCTCGTGGCTCTAGACTCAATTTGTGCATATTTGGATCCTGTATCGGAGACTAGGGAGAGGGTCTCCTTCTTCAATATCAACATTCTCTAAGAGAAGGTCGATAGATAATGTCGGTTCCCTGTGAGAATGAAACAAGTCCTTTTAAGAGGAACTTGAGTGGTTTGGGAAGTTGAAGTGCAGTGCGTCACTGGGTCCATGACGTCTTGTCTTCAATACCGATGTTACCTTGGTAACCACCAGTAGCATATGAATTGAACCCGATATCTGCCCTAAGGTTGAATAATTGGAGGGCTATTTGTTTTCACCCTTTTCTCGTTCAATTCTTTTTCATTCTTCAACCCCTTCAGTGCTTACCAAGACTTCATAACTAGAACCTTTTTGGGTTTATTCCAGTACTAGCTCAGTCTCAGTCCGCACTGTTCCCATATCGAAATTTTTTCTCCTTTTATCATCATACCTAAGGACTTCTACACTAACTAGTGCATTGTCCCTGGGTAGATCCCTCCGGTTCTGGCGGATCATGGGAACAAATACCTAACCTTATCATCCTTATATCACCATACATAAAGTAAAGTTGGTCGGTCTATTTGGTATTGTTCATCTGCCATTGGAACCAATTGAAAACCATTTGAAAATTAATCCAGATACTTGTGATATATTATCAAAGCATTTTGTACCTGAATTGTTTTGATATTTTTAGAACAAGAGCTCCCTCTCAACATGTGCATCAAGTGTTTGAAATCGTTTTGCACAAGGAGGCAAGAGAAAGAATTAACTTCTTTGAATACCATTTTCTAAAAGATATCAACATCACTTCTCTGATCAAAACAAGTAGATAAAGCATATAAGGGAAGGATGAGGTTTTCATAAACTTGCTCCCCCTCAATATGTGCCTTGAGGTTTGAAAGAGTTTTTGCACATACAAGAGGGAACCTGCACATTGATATAAATTGATCACATTTCAGATCTTTGTGGTTTAAGATAGATGCTCCCCCTCAACATGTGCATGGAAAATTTGAAATCGTTTGGCACATGTGGGAATGAGAGCTTGTACATCCTTATAAAACCATTTACCGAATTATCAGATTAAATCCAATTTAAATCACAAAATCTCCCCCGATCACAATTATCAAATCATCTGAGATTTGTGATCTCTGTAGATTTAACTTGATTTTGAAAGCTTTTAAGGAGAATTGTGACTTGATTATGAAAATGTTTTAACTGATAAGGATCGGATTTTAAGACTTTTAAACTCCATTGAATAAACATGCATGATTATCTTTTGAAAACAATTGTATGACAAATAACTTTTTGATTTAATTGAAATCATTCTCCCCCTCAATCATTGACATAAGTTGTTGATTGAGAGACAAATATTTTGACAAACTTTTAAGACCAGATGATTATCAAAAATAGAGTCCGAGTTATTTTTCAAAACAACTAGTATTCATTAGATAGTAAGGATTACTTTAAAGAATCAGAGCAAGAAATTTGAAAACCACGAAAAAGTATGGCTCTGTTCTGTCTTTGAAAAGCGGGTTACTACCTGAAATAACAATAAACCATAGTTTCTCTTTCTCCCAAAAATATTTTTTGATTTTTTGATTTTTTTGATTATTTTTTGATTTTTTTTTTATATATAAAAATTCGAATAACATCTAAAGTCCCGTGTCATTCTTTGAATGACAGCACAAAGACTGTAGATATTATCGAACCGAGAAAAGCATGCCAAAAGACAATAAAATTTTTTTTTTTAAGATTTTTCGAATTTTTCAAATTTTTATGGATTTTGAAAGTTTTATATTTTTGTATTTTGGTTTTTGAAGGTTTTGTAATTTTGTATTTTGCTTTTCGAAAAGATATTTACAAGAGATAGATGAAGATAGAACTTTACTCCTCGTCTTCCTCCTGAAGACGTTTGAGTGTTTCTGTTTGAAGGCTTTTCAAGCCAAGACGTTGAAGGATAAACTCAAAACGTTCTCTTGGAAGAGCTTTGGTGAAGATGTCTGCTAACTGGTATTCTGACCTCACAAAATAGAGTTCCACCACACCTTTTTTCCACTTGTTCCCTGATGAAATGATGTCGAATGTCGATATGCTTTGCTCTTGAGTGTTGTATGTTGTTGCATGAGAGAGCAATAGCACTTTTATTATCACAGTACAGAGGGATTTTGTTAAATTCAAAGCCATAGTCAGATAATTGAGATCTCATCCATAGGATTTGAGCACAACATGATGACATGGCTATGTATTCAGCCTCTGTAGAGGAAATAGAAGTACTCATTTGCTTCTTTGAAGACCAGCTCACAAGCTTATCACCCAAAAACTGAGCACCTCCAGACGTACTTCGACGAGTATCTTGACACCCTGTATGATCAGCATCTGCATAGGCTGTTAGTGACATACCGGTGTCCTTCGGGTACCAAAGACCCATATGATGGTTCTTTGGAGATACCGAAAGACCCGTTTAACCGCTTCAAGGTGCTTTTTAGTATGCTTAGCCTGGTATCTAGCACACATGCAAACAGCGAACAAGATGTCTGGTCTACTAGCTGTGAGGTACATCAGGGATCCAATCATACTATGATATTTTGTTTGGTCTACCATGATCCCTGAGTGGTCCTCATCTAGTTTAGTTCGTTCAATCATGGGAGTGTCACCAGGGTCACTTGAATCAAATCCAAATTTCTTTAAAATCTCATTTGCATATTTAGATTGATTTAGGAAGATGCCTCCGGGACTTTGTGAAATTTGTAATCCCAAGAAAAATGACATTTGTCCCATCATTGACATTTGAAATTTAGAACCCATTTCATTTGAAAAACGGTCACACTCATTGGGGTCAATCGAGGCAAAGATGATATCATCAACATAAATTTGAACATGAATTAAATGTTTGCCTGACTTTCTGGTGAACAATGTTGGATCAACTGCTCCTTTGCTAAATCCTGTAGATAGAAGAAACTTTAATAGCGTATCATACCATGCCCTTGGAGCTTGCTTTAAACCGTAAAGAGCCTTCTTCAAACGATAAACGTGAGTAGGATGCTCTTGATTCACAAATCCTTCCGGTTGGCTGACGTAGACGACTTCTTTAAGATCTCCGTTCAGAAATGCCGTCTTTACATCCATCTGATAGACTACCATGTTCTTACTACCAGCATTAGCCAAAAAGATTCTGATTGCCTCGATTCGAGCAACTAGAGCAAAAGATTCTTCAAAGTCAATACCTTCCTCTTGACGGTATCCTTTAGCAACTAATCGAGCCTTGTTCTTCAACACATCACCATGCTCATCAAGTTTTACTTTGAAGATCCATTTTAGAGCAATGATTATAGAACAATCTGGAGCAGGTACTAACTCCCATACATCGAGTCGATCAAACTCATGAATTTCATCTTGCATAGCATTGAACCAGCTGTCTTCATTCATGGCAGTTTTAACATCCTTTGGTTCGATCTTAGAGAATACAGAGTTGAAGAAGCACCATAAGGCATCGGTTGCAAGTTGTTTTCATGTGGATACTGGACAAGAGGGATTTCCAATGATGTTGTCTAATGGATGATCGTGAGTCCATTTTCTAAGGTGTTCATGTGGCAGTTGTTGAGGGACTGAGGTAGCAGAGTCGATGTCTCCTGAAGAATATGGTTCTGATAATGATTCAGGAGCAAATATGTTTTCAAATGGAACATCTTCAGGAGTAGCAAAGGGATTAACTTCATCATTGATGCCAGAAGCAGTTCCATGATGTACATTCGAAGATTGATGATTTGTTGATGAGGCTGAGTTATCAGCAGCAGGCGCTTCTTGACTTAATGACATTGAGACTGAAGGATTGACTTCATTCTCAGGAATATGAGCAGCCTCTGTTGTGGGATTTGACAGTTCATTAGCACTTGGCTCATAGAGTTCATCAAACATAGGATCAAACAATTTCTTTAAATCATCCTCAGATGGAGGTACATATGGGGTTGTTGGAGAAGAATTTGGTACAAGGGATGAACCAATGGGACTGTTTTGAAGAGCGGGTCCTGAACTGGATTGTCCAGGAGCCATCTGACCGGTCAGCTCATCAAACGTGACGTGAATTGTTTCCATGATATTTCGGGTTCTCTTGTTGTATATTCGGTATCCTTTTCTGTTTGGTGCATAACCTACAAATACTCCAATGTCTGCTTTAGCTCTAAGTTTGCCTAAATCTTGGCCCTCATTAGTTGGATAACAAAATGCACCGAACACACGAAGGAATGAAAGATTAGGTTTTCTGTTGTGGACAAGTTCATATGGAGTTTTTCCATGAGCAGTGTGAATCAGGGAATGATTTTGTATGTAGCATGCAGTGGCGATAGCTTCAGGCCAGAGAAACATTGGAACCTTTGAGTAAATCAGCATTGTTCTAGCGGCTTCCACAAGTGTTCGATTTCATCTTTCAACTACACCGTTCTGTTGAGGAGTTCGTGGAACACTTCTTTGATGGCTGATTCCAACGCTTTCATAAAATTCACTAAGTTGTTTGTTAACAAACTCAGTCCCATTGTCGGTTCGGATGATTCGAACTGTTTTGTTGAGTCTGATCTGAAGTTGTTTAATGAGTTTAATGATGACATCTGGAGTTTCGTCCTTTGTCCTCAAAAACTTAACCCAAGTGAATCGGGAGTACTCATCAACCACTACTAACACATATCTCTTCCCAATAATAGTTTGCACTCTCATTGGACCGCACATATCCATATGAAGGGTATGAAGAACTTCCATTATAGAGTTTGTGGGTTTTGGTTTGTGGGCATATTTCATGCTTTTTCCCAATTGACAAGCTGAGCAAAGATGATCTTTTTCATATTTTAATCTGGGTAAGCCTCTGACTAGATCCTTTCTGGAAAGGTTGTTTATGGTACCAAAGTTCAAGTGATTGAGACGACGATGCCATAACCAAGACTTTGTTTTAGAAGCCTTTGACAGCAAGCAGACTGGAGAGGACTTCATCATGTCATCGATAGATATGGTGTATAGGTTTGAACCTCGGGTACCTCTTAACAATTCTACACCATCAAGTTCTCTAACGAAACAAGTATGTTTTCTGAAAGCTACTTCTAGATCGGAATCACAGAATTGACCAACAGCGAACAAATTATGACCAAGACCTTCCACATAATATACCCTGGAAATTACACTTTTACCAACCACATAATCTCCATAACCCATAATCGCTCCAAAATGGTCGTTCCCGAATCTAACTGTCCCGATGAATTTACTCACGAAGTTCATGAGCCGCGACCGGTCGCCAGTCATATGCTTGGAACAGCCTGAGTCCAGGTACCACAGAACGATTTGAACGATCTGCAGTTGAACACAGACAAGAATGGATAACTGGATAATTGGGATCCCCATGCAAGAATGGGTTCCATTTGGTTAGTAACAATGGTTGGAACACCCACATCAGAAATAGAAGCATTCATATCAGAAATTAAGGCAATGGAATCATTATGAATAGATGCAGTACTAGTGTCTGTATTAGCCCTATTCAAAGTGTGCTCACTTCTTAAGGGAATAGTTCTACCAGTAGGCATCCATTTTCTAGTGGGCATTGTCTGATTAGTCTTATGACCAACAGGTATCCAATGATAGCCTATCTTACTAAATGTTCTTCCTGTGGGTTTCCACTGTTTTCTAACTTTCTTTCGCCTTTGCCTTTTTGCCTTCTTAGCATGATATTTTTCATTGACAAGATTCACTGGGGATTTGACAGTATTAGACAAAGTATTCATACCACATTCATGATTAGCAACAGAATTCAAGTAGACATCATTACAAGGTTTGAAAATAGTATCAGAATTCGAATTAATTACAGTATGCCTATGGCTAATACTAGAATCAACACGATTCGTTTTATTCGACTCAAACTTAAAGTTCCTAGGTTGGTCTTCTACTTTCTTCCAATGCACATTCTTACCTTGCGAGGTCCTGTCATTCCTTGTGTTGTCTTGAGACTTTTACCTGCTCGCTTTAATGTCACTGATTACTCCTGTAGAGGGAATGTGAACATTAGTGGGTTTTGCTACTCTTTGCTTCTCCTGTTTAGATGTGCTGGGATCTGAACTACATGCAGGCATACTAAGGTTCACTTTCTTAACACTAGAAGTGCTGGAATTTGTACTTCTAGAAGGCACACTAGAGTTCACATTCAAAACATTAGGCATCGAATGAATATCATACTTGGCACTAGGCATCGAACATGGAATCAAAGGATTAACTCTCTCACCTAAGGACTTTGGGCATATTGTGATTAAGCATTCTAGAATTTCTTGAGATCGTTTGGCATATAAGCATGCATGCCCAATTGCATTGTCAAGTGGTTTCTCTAATTTATCCTCTTCAACAATCTCACGTAGACATTCTAGACAATCCTTATGGGATGAGAAATATGCTTGAATAGCAAGTTTGTTATTCTTGAGATGAGGGGGAACATATTTCACAGACAAAGCATATTTATTACAAGAGTGAAACTTTGATACACCATTCTCCCCATTGGTCATTGGCATTTTCCCTTTTACCTGACTCTTCAGATTCTCAATTTCCTTTTGCAATGAAGCTATTTGATCGTTATTTTTGTTACGAGTGACTTTTATTGATTCAAATAACTCATTGAAATGACGTTTAATCTTTTCATTTTCTTCTAGAAAACTTTCGTTTTCCTTTTGTAATGCATTTACTAAGTTTTGAAGATGAAACGTTTGAGAATTCTGAGAATCTAGAGGAGGAGGCATTTGGGAGCCTGTCATATTGTTCGTTTGACCCTTTAATTGAGAGATTTGGGCTTTCAATTTTCTGATCGTGTTGCAATGAGCTTGAATCTGTTCATCACGTTTGTTAATTCGAAAAACTGCATCAAACTCTGGAGCATCTGAGGATGTCTTGATATTTGAAGTTTTGACATTTTCTTTAAGATGTTGATATTTTAGTTGTAAATTAAAATGCTCAACTTCTAGTTTAGAAAAATGTTTAACCAAATTTCCGTGATCATCCAGTTCAATTTTCTCATTTAGTTTAGAATTGGTTTTTTCAAGCTCAATGACACGATCATGGGAGACTTTCAGGGCAACAGATAATTCATGAAATTGGGAAGCATTAATAGAACAATTTGTAGCAGTGAAAAACACATCTTGAGCAACACATTCAGTAATAAGAGTCTCATTTAATGTATGCAAGTTCTTCCTCTGAATCTCATTATATTTTAGTGCTCGCTCATAGTCACTAACCTCAACTATCATTGCATCAAACTCCTTTTCCATTTCTTTAATGTCTAAGTTCATTCCCTTTTTGAGACTTTCAAAATGATCTTTTAGCTGTTTAAAGAAAGGCATGACTTCAGTTTAATAACATTCTTTTGTTTGCTCAAAACCCCTTTCCCTTTCAGTAATACCAGTGGGTGTGATCCTTTTCTTGCAAGTTTTCTCAAAATCAACAAATAGTTGAAAGATAACGTATTGACTGATTAAGGTCTTGCTTTTAGTGGCAATAGTTCTAGGAACTAGATTCATTGGTGTATTGGGAGGATACACAGTCGCTTTAGGCATTTTTCTAAGGGGAGGGTTTGTTTCAACAATATTTTCCGCTTTCTACTTATCTAAGTCCATTTTCCAGAACACTTGTTCGGGAGTCAACAATGTTTGAGGCTTAAACATGTTCAAGGAGATCCAATTCTCCTTTTTGTAGTCATGGGGTGTGATAATTATTTTCTTCTCTTTACATTTAGGATCATCTAGTTTCTTGTTCATCTTTTCCCTAGTGATTTCATCTAATTTCTTATCTTCCTCTGTGCACTCAAAGCAACTAGGTTTTTGTCTAGGTTTAAGAATCTCATTGCCATCATAGATTACACTTTGAGCTGCTTTTGCAATCTTCCCGTACTCAGGGTTGGGTTTATCTATAATGGGAACACTATGCTTATCGCTTAAAACTCTATGCTTAGTGATTAAGTGAGCAGTCTTAATGGTATTTCCTTGTACATACAACTTATTTTCAAGCTTGTTTTTCAAGGTTTTTAGATTAGAAAAATCATTCAAAAGTTTTGATTCCTTAGCACTGAATTCTTGCTTAAGCATTTTAACATTTTCTTGAAGTTCTTGTTTTTGCTTAGCAGTTTTAGAAAGCTTTTCTTGTAAGGAGTTTAACTCTTGTTTTAATATTTCTTCTTTAAACCTACTTTTTCTAATAGTTGTACGCATTTGGTCATCCATTTCCTGCTCACGGGTGGTCAACTCAAATTTGGCACGTTGTTCATAAATAGCAACACGTTCTTTATAGGCATTCAGTTCAGAGATGACAGAATCATCAGGGGCACATGCAGTGAATTCATCAAAAACATAATCATTTTGAATGCAGAAGATGCATGTGACAACTCGTAATTTCAGGTCATTTTGCAAACTTTGAAAAATTCACTATTTCATCATTTTTCGTAAACTAGGTTTACGAATATCAAAACGCGTAACCTGGAGGGTTAAGCTACGTATTCATGGAATATCATCAAGGACATTTCATATAGACTAGGTTTAGTCTACATATCATTAGCATCATTATCATCATATTAGTTCATGCGTGGTTTCGCATTTTTCATTAAACGCATAATTTCTTATTAAGTAAACGCTATCGTGTAATCATTTATTTTGAATATTGATCCGCCACTTCCAAAAATATTCCTAATATATTTTTATACTCATTTTAAGACTATAAAAATTATATTATTACTTTACCCGATGTTTTCAATTTATTTTGTATATAAATTGTTATGTATAAATATTTACGACGGTTTTTGTAAAATCAACTCGATAATTATTATTTCACTCAACACTTGTAAGAAATGCATTTTTATAATTTTTATGACTTCAATACATTTTATTTTGTTTCGTTAAAATTTATTTTTAACTAAAGCTATCCTAGAAGCTCAAATATGTACACAAGTTACCAATTATCCTTAAATAATTACACATTTACTTCTACCTATACATGCTTAAATGATCAAATTACACAAAGTCTTTCATTTTTTATGTGTGGGTCGACATATTCAAGTGACTCACACCACTTGGTAGCACAAATATCTTATGTATACATTTTATATAAGTGAGATAATAAACAAGAACACCTACTAAACACATATTTAAGGTGTAAAACACAAAACTTTCTCCCCATTCTCCTTTGAAGGCTGGCCATATCATGAAATAAAAAGAAACCATTAATTTTTGAAGTTCAAGTGATTGTCAAGTGATATTAGTAATCTATTTCAAGGTTTTGAAATAAAAACCTAAAGATTAATTAAGGTTTTCATCATTTTCTTGCACATAATCATTCAAGTAAGCATTTCATAACTTTCATAACTCTTTCATATTCATCTTTATGTTATTTCATCATTTTTGCAAGAAAACATGCAAGTTATATGGATGTCTATACCACTTTTTATTGTTTTAAGTATTATAAATATATATAATCATCCTATAAATTATCCCTTGGAACATATCACTTTTGATGATGTCTAGGAACCCATGACACCCTAAGAAGGTGTATGGTAGGATTAGAATAGCTTCGGAGTTGTTTTGGATTGGTTAGAATAGGTTTTGCGCGAGAAAAACTCATTTTGACAACTATATATAAGGGTCTGTTGGTTTTTTTTTGAAATCTGGGAAAATTTGACAGGAGACAAAATATTTTGGGCTAGATATTTGGAAAATATACTTTAAAACGAAAACGTGGCCGCTTGAATGGTTAAAACGGAGTTATAACGAAGAAGTTATGCTATTTTCAAGTTTGACGACGAAAAATATTTGTTTCAGAAAATTCAGCATGTAATCTCGACTTTTTACGAGTCAAAAATGAGTCTTAAGCGTTATAAAATGTGTCGACTTATCGAAAGTATATTAGTATATGTTAATACGAAACCGTGGATATAAAGAACGTAGAAAACGGACTTAAAACGAAGAAATTATGGCCAATTAAAGTTTAACGAAACTTATATTTTTTAACAGAAACATGTAAAAATATACATGCTGATATGATTTTAAATCGAGGTTTTGACCCCTTTTGGGTCCGAATTGGCTTAAGTGTAAAGCACGAAAGTTGTCCGAAATGATGATTTACATTTAATCGCGTGATTTTTAAGCTTAAAAGTGTAAAATGAGAGACTTAAGCATGGTCAAAGACGGACGATTTTTCTGAAAAAGTCAAAGTACCCATTGCTGATGGGAAATAAAATTGGTGTTTTTAAGCGTTTTCGAGTCCGTTTGAGCTTTGAAAACTTTACCAAATGCTATTGTATCACCTATAACTTATTAGAGAACGTTAGAAACCTTATAAAAACGATATTTTATAAGCACAAGGGTTTATTAAAATATAATGGAGTGTTTGGATTGCTTACTTAAATTACTCATTTAAGAGTCCATAAAAGATCGTTTGGATCGGTGTTGTTTTAGCACACGAGGCTAATGCTAAGGATAGCTTGTTGTGGCATAACGAACCGGATTAATATATTTGAATGTGTAATTGTAATTGGGATAAATTATGACTATCGTACTTATTTTCACAAGTATTAACACTTATATATTTTTCTCCAAGATCGAGACCTCTATGATCAAAACTTAAATGCTAAAACTTTGAGATAATGATACAAGCTTCCCAAAATCGTTGAGTTTGTTTCCTAACACTCGATGTGCACCATTTTACGACTAGCTTTTCAAGGCCGTTTAGTCACTTTCCTGAAATTGTCAAATGACATTATTTTACGACGAAAAGTTATAATTTCATAATAAATCACTAAATGACTATCGTAGGATATCATTTCAATGTAAATACATGTAAAGTAATTTAAAAATGGTCAAGACGTTATAAGATTATTTTTCGATGATAAGTATTATTTTCAAAAAAATTCACAAGTTGTATAGATATCATACGAATTGCATGCATAACATTAGATCATAACTTATAATAGAACATATCATTCATCATAGGTCACGGTTAGAGGTTGCGCCTCATTTCAGCATTGCCATTATATCATCATTATCATTGCAACTGGTGAGTTTTCATAGCCCCATTTTCAATTGTTTTGTACTATTTGGGGGGAGATACATGCTTAACTATTTTTCACAAGTACTTTAGATTTTTAAGGATAACTTCTATCATGATCACCATCATTTCAAAACCGAATATTGTACTATATCAATTGTTCTTGTTTGCGTGGTATAGTTCTACGTCGAATAAAGTACTATGTCAGTTGACTACTGATACATTGGGTCATGTACTATTGATTATGTGCTATAGTTCTACGTCGAATAAAGTGCTATGTCAGTTGACTACTGATACATTGGGTCATGTACTATTGATTATGTGCTATAGTTCTACGTCGAATAAAGTGCTATGTCAGTTGACTACTGATACATTGGGTCATGTACTATTGATTATGTGCTATGGTTCTAAGTCGAGTTAGGTACTATTGTGAATTCGTTTGACATCATGTGTTTGAACATAAACTATACACATTTCGGCAGTGAGTTGTGAACACACAGGTTGCAAGTTTTGTATGGGCGGAACTTGGAACTGAGTGGATTTACAATGCCTTTGTGGCATAAGCGATTTTGAAAGGCTTTACATTGCAACACAAACTCTATGAAATCACTCAACCTTTGTGTTGACACTTTTTAGCATGTTTTATCTCAGGTATCTAAGGCATACACTTCATGGCATGCATGTGGACTTGTCATAGAGTCGTGGTGACGACGCGTCTCACATGGGATTTATACACTTTAAAAACATCGTTTGGCTTGTATCAAATTTATTTCCGCACAAGTTGATTTTCATTTGGGACCTACACTTTGTAAACTCTGGTTATTTTATTAAATCAAACGATGTATTTTCCAAACGACACTTTAGGTCGTTCAATATAACTGTGATTGTGATGCTATGACAGTCATCCCCCAGGAATTCCATTCCGCTGCAAAACAGGTAATTTGGGGGTGTGACAGATTGGCATCCGAGCTTCGGTTATAGAGAACTAGGTTGCATCATTGACCCTAGACTATAACTACATCATCATAGCATCTCATCATTTCATCATAAGTGCATAGTTACTTTACATGCGGATTCATACGTACATTTTTACGAGTTATTTACTTTCATTTCAAAAATCGATTGTCACATAGATGCCTTCAAATACCCATCCCATCATACTCACATCACTTTGACATGGAGAATGCCCTGTCATTCCCTATCACAATTTTAACATCAGTTGACTCAACACCGATAACATCAGATGATGAGACTGAACCCTTTTAGGAGGACAAAGTTGCACCTACACCATCACGATCACTATTGATTCACATTAGGATCAGGACAATTTTTATCATTCTGTTGGGACAGATTATACCATTTGGTAGAACTTATAGGCTTAGTCCTAATGAACCTATTTTCTTAACTCACCACAAGGATTTCCATTATCATCATTGTCATCATTTTCATCATCATTGTCATCTAGA